>JBBPCV010189810.1:0-13052 GCA_037974505.1 Plocamopherus tilesii
ACCAACACTAACACCACCAACACTAACACCACCAACACTAACACCACCAACACTAACACCACCAACACTAACACCACTAACAACACTAACACCACCACCAACAACACTAACACCACCAACACCACCACCAACAACACTAACACTAACACCACCACCAACACTAACACCACCAACAACACTAACACCACCACCAACAACACTAACACCACCAACAACACTAACACCACCAACAACACTAACACCACCACCAACAACACTAACACCACCACCAACAACAAATAAAAAAATAGAAACAAAAAATACCCACAACAAAAATCACCTAAAAAACAAAAAGGAAAACAACAAAAAACAACAACAAAAAATACCCCAACAAAAAACAAAAAACAAAAAACAAAAAACAAAACAAAACAAAAAACCTCCCCCATTCATTCTCTTAGAATGACCCGAGCCAGTGCCTGACAGCCATGGTTTGATAGCCATGGTTTAAGTAGAATGGCATTTTAGCAGTGGCTGAGTAGATCCCTTTTCATTTATAATGATTAAAAAAGAAGATAAAAGAAAAGAAAGAGAAAAAAAGGTGTGAACTTAAAGACTGTAAATTTAAGCTACGTCTGCCACATAAAATCAACATTTAGAGATGTGATTTACAGCGGTTCTGTTCTTTGCTCCATGAAACTGGTACACAACCTTACATTTACTCACCTCAAACACATGCCTACCATTCCATTAAATTCAATTTTGATTCAATTAGTCGTGTTGTTGAATCAAAATTGAATTGATTGGCATGGGTGTATCAAAACACACTGCTTGTTACCAAATGGAGTTAAATAAAGCACAACAGCAATCACTTATTAATGATATTAAATAAATGAAATCACATGACTTCATGAAAGTCAAGGAATGATGTAAGTACATGGCAAAGGTATTAGAGGATTACAATTAAATAATTACACATATATCTAAGAGCGATTATTTTACAGATAAATTATTTAAAAAAAAATGTAATTATACATTAGTTATTATGGTTTCTGCACAAACGATTAAGGGATTTGAGAAAAAAACACAATAAAGAACAAAAACAAAACAAATAATGAAAGTATTTTTCATTCCTCATTTCTTCTCACATTTTATCTTTTTTTTTTCATTTTTTAAAATTTCTTTTCCATTTTTTAAAACTAAATGTACTCTGTCCAGTATGAAACTCGACATTTCCACTCAATGGTTGAATGAGACTTTCACTGAGTGTTCATTGTCAGTAAGTTAAAATCTTCTATACATATTAATATGTATAGTTTTAATTTGCAATCAAAAGAAGATTAAGATTAAAAAGTCACTAAAGACAGATTATTTTGACATTTGGATAATTTCTATAAAAAAAAAATGACCAGGTTAATTAAGTCTTTGCAAGCACCTTGTTAATATTTATGTATTGAAAAATTTGTGTATGGATTCTTTTGCTTTGAAGTTGTCCATTAAAGTATTCCTTTTGTGCTAACCTGAATGAATAGAGAAATCAATGTAATGCTTTGATTGCTTTTCACTCACTGTCGCTACAAGCATAAATGCAAATAACAGCCAAAACTTAAGTACATAGATCCTTTCTAATTATTGGCATTGTGGTAGAAGCTGTTCAGTTACTCACAACAGGAAAGTTGAGGTTCGAATCCCATTTTAGACATTGTGATTTAACCTTTGGGCAAGGTTATTTACACTAACTGTTTCTATTTGTGATGCCTATCTACGGTTGACACTTGGTTTTCTGTTACAAACCAAAAGAAAAATTTTTCTTCTGAGAATGAATCAGGGGTATTTTTATTCATTTTCTTTTCGTGATGTGTTGAATTCTGTATTAATTTTGCTTGTCTGTTCATGATGATGTGCTTTTTTCTATACCACCATGCTACCATACCATACTAACTCTCATTTGTTCCTACATTTCTTTACCGTTTCTTTATAACATTTATAATTTCAACCATGTGGATGACCCAGGAATTAAACTAGAACATAGCAAAAATATAGTGCAATTAAAAAAAAAAGTACGCAGTAGTGAGAAGATCTTTAGAGATTACATAATGAGTTAATATGCATACATATATGCATACAAGTATGATCTTATAGTTTTAAACAGAATTGTTTTTCATTGTAAGACATGTATGTGAACATAGTTAATTGACTTACCAACATAATTATTCCATCATGGTGTAACTATGTAAATTAAAGTAGCTCCTCTCTTGAAAAAAGTTGAGAATAATATGGAGCAACATTATGAAAAAGCTTTAAACTAAATTATCCTATTATTTCTTGTATGATTTAAATAGTTCATCATATTAAATTTCTACCTATCTTAATTGGATTGACCCAATAATTGGATTTGCATAATAATAATCTTTCTTCATTCAAAAATATTGGGGCGAAAATATATTTAGATTTTAGATGATAGAGAAAGTATTTGGTAAGCAGAAAATAAAATCTGTTGCTAGAACTATGAAGAACCTAAATAATATCATGACTGACATATCATGGATACACTAAAATCAGAATGACAGCTGGACCCATGCCTTATACACTCTGCTTTATCATGTGGAATTTTACTGTGGAAATATTTCATTCTGCCACAAATGTAATTATTGCAAGCAAAAAAAAAAAAAATATATATATAACAAAAAAATACAAGCTTTGAATGTACACTATATTGGACTGAAAAGCAAGCTTGGGCAGTTATAAACTATAAAAATTACCAGTAAATATTTTAAGCATGAAAATATATGCATTTACTTTATACATGTATTGAATTGTTATACTAAAAATAAGTAAATATGTTGTACTTGATTTTTTCCCCTTCACTGGGTGAAAAGACAATGGAGAAGAGCCATAAGGTCATGAGGTAAGACATGTACAATTTAAAAACTAATAAGCCTATCCATCCTCTATTTCTATATTTACAACTACAGTATTTTTCATGAAAACTTCAAATATTGTGAGACCAACAAGAGTGAATAAATGCAAGTTTTCAAATGACAAATTTGCAGATCTTATGCTAGGGTTTTTCAAAGTATATTATTGAAACTGGTAGAATTTGCAGGAAGACATTACTATTTCTTTAAAAGTGAATTTGTACATGTTATTACATGTACAATGTTCAACATAGATTTAAAAACAAATTCATTAAACAGACTGGACTATTTAATGGGAAAGAAATGATCTCTTGATAAATTCAAATTCATTATGTGTGTGTATGTATATGTGTGTGTGTGTGTGTGTGTGTGTGTGTGTGTGTGTATGTGTGTGTGTGTGTGTGTGTGTGAAATTCAGAACCAAATGTCCAGACCAACAACTTGATCATATTTGATGAAAATTACAAAACTATCGTTTTGAATGTGTCCAATTGTCCATTGCACAAAGATTTCACACAACTGTTGTTTTCAGATAAAAAAATAAGATTTCGATTACATTTGCAATCCATTTTGGAATGCTGTTGTGAAGATCACACTGGTAAGTAAGTTGGCGTTAATTTAAATTGAACACAGTCAACCACAACCAATTAGACTTAGATCTAAATCTTGGTAGGTTTAATCTTTGTTCTGGATAATATGATTTTTGTAGAATTAGATTTAGGATGATGAGTCGAAGTCCAACATGTGGAATCCACAAACTTAAAAAAAAAAAAGTTCAAACTTCAATGTGCAAATTTACTGTTGCAGGTGGCAAAACTAAAATACTTCTAGACCTATGTCATATTATACAGATGTATGCTTATCATAAAGATAAATATTATGTTATCTTGATAAATTATTATGTTTAGTGGGAATAATTTTCCTCTTTTGGCAGATGTCCATTTAAGATGCCACATGATATATATTCTTGTGTGTTACACAGTACTTTCAAATGAATGCATTCTGTGTCAAATTGGATTGAGTGGGGAGTTCAGGCATGTTGTGAGTCCTGTATATATAGTATACATGACAATGTATTATGCACATACCCTTAAACACATATTTTAATGCATTCAAAATAATATATTTCATTTAAAACAATGAATATGAAAAATGTGAAATATAACCTCAATATAGCAAAGCTATAAACATGTTTTTATTTTATATTCTAAAATCATAGAGAATTGTCAATAGGGAAGCCTCAAAGATTATAACTATTGTGTGTTATGAAAATTCAAAGAATAAGTTTAGGCAAGCAAACTGTCTCAAAGTTGTCTCACTCGCGGTACCAAGGATTGTATGTTTTGAGTGAATCAATCAGAAGAATCATGATGTAGAAAAATTACTAAAAATTTTCCTCTATTTGTGTGGCTTCTTTCTATCTGAGAAACTCATAATGCAATCATATACATATTCAAATACATTTAGAGTTAAGTTTTAAACATTCTATTGCTCAGAGTTTGTGCAAACAATACATGTATTACATATAACATGTTCTGCGACATTGACATTACATATAAAACATAGAGATGAAATGTGTAGGAAAAGACGACATTGCATACAGCACCTATGGCATTGAGAGTGAATCAAGGGTAGACTCCATTGAAAAATGACCCTACACAAGGTAAGCATATGTATTAACAGCGGTAATTGCTCTTCATACTCTCTCTCTACAGGACATTTTTCTTCAAGAAAGCCATCCTTATATAGTCTTCTTTGTTCAGTGCCAGCTTTCCTGCATCTTTTCACATCTAGTCTAGGTCTCTTCCAATATCGTCATTCAATTTTCTTTACATTCTTTCTATGCTTCTCCTTTAAGGAATTTTTTCCTTTAAATATTATGCTTTCTAGACTAAGATTGATTATATTTTTTATGTTATCTTCATTCATATATTAGAGAAATTCTGAAGTGAATCATGTCTTTGAGGAGAAATAAAAAAAAAAATTGGCTCATCCAAATCAAGCGATCCTCATTGGGAAAGTGAAAACCTTAAAATCATTAAGAAAGAAAGCATTAAAAGAGGATACTAAGGTGTAAAATATCATATAAAGGAATAAAAAAAGAAAAATTAGTGAGGTGAACCCATTCAAATATAGACAGTGACCCTGGGGCACAATAGAAAAAGAGGAAGAACATTTTCATGCTGCTTCAATTTATAATGAGGAATAGTTGAAAAAAGAATGAATCAGCGATGTCCTCGAATAAGTTCTTGCTTCAATTAAAAAACAAAATAACAAAAATTAAATCCAGATATTACCCTGAGATTGAGATGCTTGAAAAAAGACAAAATTTAAAGATATTTGATTCCTCCTGTGGATGACAGTTACGCATTATATATTCATAATGTAGTTAGACCCTCTACGATTTGAAGCAGTCTTACTTAAAATGTTAAAAAGAGGCATATTATAATCTCCATCTTAAAATATAAGTGTCATGGCACACATAATGAAGCACTTTATATACATGAGCATTCTTCTCCAGAGAACAACTGTCGTGTCTTTGTAGAAAAAAAAAGCAAAGAAAAAACAAATGAAATATACACATTAAAAGTAAAAATAACAATAATAATGATTGCACTTTATGCAACAAAATATAGGAAAGAGAGGAGGCTATAAAGAAACAGTGAAGAATAAATGTTTCAAAAAAATTGTGTGATTATCTTATCACATTGTTTCTATCTAAGATAATGTACATATACTTTCCATATCAAAGTATGCTGCTGAAATAAAAAGCAAAACAAACCTCAAACCCAAAGTGAAAGCTCTCAGAGTTTAGTACTTATGCGAGGATAATTTGAAATGAAAATAAAACATCATGAGGGAATTAAAAAAGAAAAAAGAAAAGAAAGGCTAATACAAGCAATTTTAAAGTGCATAATTTGTCTCTATACATCACAAGAAAAGCATGCATTTGTATGCACAAGATAAATTTAAAAGAAAAGATGGCCCTAATGAACTCTTATACTTTTCCTTTGTTAAAAAAAAAAAAAAGTTGATAAGACCCTGTTTTCTGAAAATATATTATGCATTAACTGTATGATAATATTAACAGTACGTATTTTCATTTGATCCACTTCAATAATTCAAGCAGTCTTAAGGTAAAAGCAATTTGATGATCACATTCACAATCCTTTCTTTTGTTACATGACTCTTCAAACACATACATATATAAATATAGTCATGAGACTAAAACAAACACAAAAAAACAACCCTTCCAAAAAACAAAAAAACTAACAAAAAACAACAAAAAACAAAACAACAAAAACCAAAAAAAACAACCAAAAATAAAACAACAAAAAACAGCCCCCCCAAAAAAACAAACAAACAAACTAACAAACAAAAAAAATACACAAAAACAAAAACAATTACAAAAAAACAAAAACAAAAACAGAATACACCCCCTCCTCCCCCACCTAAAAACAACAAAACAACAGAACAACTACAACAACAATACAACAAACAAACAAAACAAACAACAAAAAACAAAAACACCCAAAAACAAAACAAACCCAAACAAACCCAACAACAACAAAAAACAAGACAACAGAAACTAAAAAAACCCCACATTTTCATGTGTATTAAAACAACTCTCAATAATTTCATTGTTTCCATCGCAACAGGGAAACTCTAGCTAAGATAAATTCAATTATTCCATTTTCCTTATTTGACTGAAATGATGAGTCACATTTACTATTTGTGTTATGGACATTGGTAAATGCTGAGTGGCTCAAAGTAACAAAGAGCCAGTATGCAATATTTGATGAAACCCATCTGAAAGCAACAGCAGCCTACAAGAAATCAAACTACCTGAGCATCATACACATCCATACATACATGTATTTCATTTCTAGTCTCAGGAAAATGTTCAAGAGATCAAATAAAGTCACAACAAATCAATTGATCAGCTTTGAAATAAAGGAAATCTCATAACGTTGATTGCCTAAGAAATAATAAGCACTAGAAGACCTTGTCTTCAAGGACCAGAATGTCATGAATATTATTATGTGGAATTCGTTCATGATCACAGTTGGAAAAAGCTACAACTTATTTTAGCAATCACACTGTAACAGATTAGAACCTAAAAATAGATTGTCAAAAAAACCAATCAAAACTGAAGCAAAAGATCCCCAAATAAAATATGTGTCAGGGATGTCACAGTACAACACAATACATGTAATCATTTTATTCAATATTGCAATTCAGTCACATGTAAATATACATTCCAGTTTCTCTATTGGATTTTCTCAAACTAGCCAATGTCCTTGCATGTAAAAAAATTTAATTTTTCAACATGAAGAAAAGTATATCAGACATTACTGTAAATCGTAAATTTTACTTTTTGAACAAACATATTATTATTATTATTATTATTATTATTATTATTATTATTATTATTATTTCCTCAAAGGGGAAATTGGAAGTCATCTTTTAAGGCAAATTAGGATGGGACCCTTCAGTTTCTTTTCCCATCAATTTTGCCCATCAAGAATAAAGTGAACTTTTTTCATTCTTGAAAACACTCATTGTAAAAAGGGCCTACTCTCAAAATCAAAGTGCGTAACCATACACAAAATTTATCCTTATTAGACAATAATAAAGCCTTCATGATTTTACTCATTTCTATCATTGATCATGTTAACATAGGTTAAAAATAACTCTTAAATCTCTACTCCTGATCAAATAAATATAAATCTGGATTTACAATCATGACTGGGCAGTTTTTCTCGCATAAGACTTTCAAAGACCTCCATGGCTCGTTGAGATTTTCGAATGTGGTTTTTGCTTATGACAGATGGTTCTAACAGATTCTTGCTCATTCCCGGCCGAGAGAGATTTGCCATCTTAAGTTTCAGTCGAGACACAAGGCTGGAATCGTTGCTGTCAATTGTTCCGTTAAGGACACCGGGAGGGCCTGGGTTGGCTGCCATGCTGATAGAACTGTCACTGAGAGAAATTTTCATGTGTGGATGCTGAAGTTGCTGTGATTTGTCAATAATTATGCGCACTTCATCATTGTCAATTACACAATAGGCTTCTTCATCCTCGCTGTCGCTATCATTTCCTTCATCAGTATCCTCAGACTCAGCAACAGCATGGACATTTTCAACAGGGACTTTCTTCTTGCCCTCATGAGACTCATCCTCAAGGGCTGTAACTCTTTGAAACTCTGCTTCAAATTCAGCTTCCTTTTCAAGAGGCTCAACAGCATTTGCATGTGATTCACTATGTGTCTCTTTTCTCTTGGCTTTGTCCATTTCATCTGCAGCAGCACCTTTGAATGGGTCGTCTTCCAGGGTCTTTGACAATCTGGAAGAAGGTGGAGAATGAGTTCCATCCGAAGAAGACAATCGTTTCTTGTTCTCACAGCTCAGGTTGATGGAAGATTTGATAAGTTGGTTTGGACTAGTGGCCAGTATTCCACAGCTCTGGAAAACCACATCTTTGTCTGAGTCATCATCGATAACCAAGTCCCTGCTCTCAGCTTTAGTTATTTGTTCTTTTTCGCTGCTTGCCGAGGAGCTGTCTTCTTGCAGAACTTGCGGTGTGTTACTCACGCCTTTTGTCAATCTTATTTTACCTATAGGGTTCATCGTCTGGAAGCTGACCTTAAGATTCGGTCGCGGCAAAGATATTTTGGGTGCTGTCAGGGTTCTGTTGAAATTGGGGAGAGAGGGCATTGGAAGATTCGGCTTTGGAAGCTGTGTCAAGAAACTTAGAGGAGATTTTGATCGTGGAAAAGAGGCTGACTTCTCTTCTTTATCTAAAGGCCTATCTGGACTAGAAACACTGGAGCCTTCATGCTGTGAAGATGTAGAGGCCTGCATATCTGTGGAAACATCACGTGGAAGTTTGATGCCTGCTAATGAATTTTCTTGTTGTTGTTGATGGATATCAGTCACTTCAGGGTGAGGTAGTCGCTTTTTTCTGCAAGATAAATAAAGATATATATATATGCCATTGCTTTAAAGTTTTTTTTTTTAATTCTCAAGAAACCTTAGAAGATTTTGCTGGCATTAAGAATAAAAAAACAAACAAACTGCCTAATATTTATCATCTGTAAATTGAAAATATGCTTATTATGTAGTCTGGACTTGAACAAAATCATCTTTTGATCTTTTTGTACATCATGTACATTATTGAATTAGCTGATGATATTTATTGCTGAAAAATAAAACAAACAAACAATAACTACTGACTTTGTCTTCTTTAATTTTGACAAAATTTGTTCAGTCAAAGAGGGTAATACAGCTTTATATTTTAAGACAGATTTGCAGATAACATCATATGATGTCAGGTAATACGAATCGTGAAGGAAGTTGATTAAGGAGATATATTAAAATGTCTGAATGAATATTGAAAGAACATTTTGTGGACATTGTGACAAACATTTAGGCATCCCCCTCATCCAATCCCCAAAGACACACACACACATACACACACACACACACATATTCATGCAAATACACATACAAACACAGAGCATACATGACAAATTAAATACAGCATCATGAGGTCTACACAAACCTTTCAAGTTTGGATTTCTCCACAATTTCTAAGTCCAAGGAAAGTATTTGTTGGGCTGATTTAAAAGCCTCCGCAATTACTTTGAGAGATTCTGTTGACGAAAAAAAAAACTTTGGTAATACAGGTGTGTCTAATGTTGAAAAAGCAAACAGCATTCTCGACTACAAATATCTTTTTCTTATCTTTTGTCTCTTTAATGATATAGATACGCTCTTCTTTCTTAAAATTTGGTGCAATGGCTAATAGGCTCAAATGAATATGTCTTAAATTGACAGATGAAAAATAACATGAAAGATTCATTACTTTTCTTAATTTTTATACCTGCATAAATTTGGCTCAGAAACAAATACATTTCCTGTTTCCAACCCCACCCCCACTCCCCCCATCTCCCGAAAAAAACAACACACACAAAAAAAGAAACAACAACAAAACAATAAACCAATTGTAACTAATGTAAGATTAGATTTCACCAAGCTGTAAAACAGGAAAGAAACATTTACTCTTATCAAGATATCAAATAATTGACAACCCATAGAAAATGTTTTATTAATTCTGAAAGCTTAATTTTGTCTCAGTGATATTGAAATACATCATCTTCATTTTGTATTCTTCATACTCATATCAACATCTTTAAGGGTCAATAAATCTTTAATAAGAATAAAGGATGCAATACCTTTCGCCTCATCTTGAGACTGAACTGCAATGACCTTGTTATTGAAGAGACGTGAAATGGGAGTTCGGAACATGTGGAACAGACCCTCCTCGGCTAGGTAATGGTAGACCAGACGCATACATAAGTAGCGTGACTTGAAAACAGCTGGCTCCATGCCTTTGGTACACAAAGTAAATTAGACAGTTAAGGTAAAGGCATTTCATACAAAATACATTCAGCTCAAAGATGAAAAAGATCAAGAAACAAGAATGAAGCCAAGCTGAAATGGAGCAAGAAGTAACACTAATGAGACTTAAATTGGCAGATTCACTTTGGGGTATAAAAAAATATATTAAAGGACAAAAATCTAAAACTGTAAAGTAATAACGCCTAGTAGATGATATGGAGGAATAAAACAATTCTATTGAAAGTCTTTATTTTTAGGTTGTCAGTGAATGACAGCAAACACAACATATAATACAGACTGTTCAGACCACTGCTCTGAATTCACTACACAACAAATGAAATGACAATTTAGAAATGCTTTTTCTTCATTCTGTGAAAATCATTGAACACCAAGAGTTTAGTAAGTATATTTCATGCTAATTTCTAGCACTGGATAAAATCCCATACCAATTTCAATCCTGTCGATATCTTCCAGGTAAATGCGCTGATACTGAGTGACCTGCTCCTGTTCATCGTCGTACCAGGCAACGTACACAGATCTTTGACTCAGCAGCAAAATTATGTCCATATCTTGCCTGTCACTGTCACCTTCTCTGTAATGTGTAAAGAGAAGAAGCAATGAAAGAAGTCTGTTTTTTGGGTGGGGTTTGATTTATTTATTTATTTATTATTTATTTTTATTGCTTATTTGCCTGATGCTACTCTCTTCAACATTTTACAGTAGTGATTCTTGATTTTTGGTTAGGATTTCTTCGGCTGTGACCTTGTCATGTCCTCTGCTTCTTGAATTATCTACAACTCTGTAAGAAACTGAATAGCTTGATTGTCAGGGTACTTGACCAACCAGCCAAAAGTCATGGGTTTGAATCCTAGCCATGCACGCTTGGGTTTGAGATCGGTTTTTCTTTTTTCTTTGTTTTTACTTCCTTGTCCTGTGGTAGGTGGGATAAATAAGGGCTTGGTCTCATCAAAGATGAATGATAATGATAAATAAGGAGGCCCCATGTGCCTTTTTACACGTAATAGAACCCTCAGAGGTCAAAATAGAAAACAGCAGCCCATCTCGGCTGTCATCCTGGCAAAATTCAATTCCTTAAAAAAAAACCCATGTCCATACAGATGGAACATTTGCTTCATACAGACTTGTTGACTTGTTCATTACTCTGAATTCAAGTAGAAGAGATAAAAGATCACATGGGAAGAGAGTGCATCTGGGCATCCATACAAATACATGTCCAAGCACTGCAATAACATTGCAAATGTGAAATATAATCTCATACCAGATTGATTTGTGTCAGTTTTGGGTTGCATCTTTTTATTCTTATTGCCTTACGGATTCTTGGGAAAGTTTTTTTTTTTTTTTTTTTAACAGATGTGTTTCCTGATACAACTCAACTAAGCTTTCTGGCTCATTTAGAAAGGAGGAAGGATGAAGGGATGATAAAGTTTGAAAAATCAGAAGACCTGAAAGCAGTATTGCAGATTCGTCTTTATGGCTTCAAACCCCGAAGGGAAGCTATATAATAAATGCATTGTAATAATACAAGCCCTGCCAATCTTTGGTGGAACTACACATTCACATCCTTTTATCCACGGCAAAAAACCCCAAAATAACGATTCTTTATCAAGGTGGTACTGCCATGGTTTGAACCACTGATATTTGGCTTTGAGGCAAACCATTGGACATTTTAGGTCCCAAAAAGAAAGTTGACATTTCCTTTGTCTATTACTATAATACTGATATAAAAAAAAAACGCTTCAGAAAGGCTTTCACAATTTTGTTTCCTGCTCCATCTTTTCAACTGTTGTCTAGTCATTTCTGACTCATTGAAACACCAATTAAAACATTAGAGTTACATTGCATGATACCAATCTACAAACGTACACGGAATCTGCGTTGATCAAAGCCCAGCCACCTAGGCAATGCTCTGGCTCTACAATCAACATGCGTTTGGAGTCTTCGATCATCATCTTCACATTCTCCTCTTTCTCTGCCAGATCATTGTTGTCAACCTCATCCACTTCCACTGAGGGGACCAACAAGGCTTCCGATATCGGCTGTCCAAGGGTCAAGTCGATGGCTGCTTGTCTGTGGGCATCGCGGAATCTGAGGTAGTATCTGAAAAAGTGTCACAGTAGAGAATATGTGAACAGGGGCTATTGAAGAGTCTGTGTTAAGAAGGCCTTTTATGCAAATATAGACTGAGTGATCCTTGTGTCCTTCTATAACTACTCCTGTTTTGCTTATGCAGCACATTGAAAAAATCGCCACCAACCATCCCCAAAGGGAAATTTGTCTTTTGGTTTTTGACTGAAAACAGAGCACAAGGCGCGAGAGCAGCACTGCAAATGAAAGCAATTAGTGTGAATAACACTGCCCAAGAGTTAAATTACAATCTCCCTGACGGGACTTGAACCTACAACATTTCAATTTCGTGTCCAAAGTGCTAACGTTAGGCCACTATGATCATGTAATTAGTGAAGTTCTTGTAATTGTAAAGACTTGTTTTGAGTGATTGAGATGTTTCATATTTTGACTGGTTTGTATCTAAGAAAGGTGTGGTAAATGTAGAAAAAAGACAAATGTTAAATATTTAGCCATTGACAAGTGCATGTATATTACAAGTACAAAAATCTGATATATATATTTATATATAATATCTTTAATGGAACGACATAATTCTAAGAGGGGGGGGGGGGGGGGGGAGATAACAAAAGGCTAAGGTCAAGCTCTCCAATGGGCTTTCTGAAACCAG
>JBBPCV010190920.1:0-13047 GCA_037974505.1 Plocamopherus tilesii
TTTCCCTCGCGTGCCAACTGTGCCTCTCACTCTCACTTCTCTCCTCCGATGGTTGGGGAGGGGGGGGGGGCGGGGGGTGGAGAGGTCACAGTCACAGTGCTGTGACCATATACGATATACGCAACGGCAAGCACACGGACCGCAGGGTATAGGCCAAGGCCATGCGGTGGAACAACACAGCCTTCCAGTTAGCCTAGGCCTAGATCTGGGTCTAGCTTAGGCCTAGACTAGTCTTTCTTTTTTCTTTTCTTTTTATTGCTTACGCCTAGCTGTCAATATCGCTAGCGCTAGAGAAAAAAAAACCAAGACACCTGATTTGATTTCTGTGATGGCCTCCGAATCAACTGGTGATAACAAAAAGAAATCAACGAACACCAAACTCATAGATTAGGCCTTCTTTATTATTTCCCTTGAGTTTATCACTGTTTCAACGAGAATCCTGCTATAACGTCTTTTTCACGCCAGTTCCATTCTTGTTATAACAGGATTCTACTGTATGTAGTGCAAATATTTGTGATACGTCTCATAGTTCTTTTTTTTTTTTTTTTGCATTTTTCCAGTGCTTCCACCTCCTATTTGTGATATAGATCCCAAAATAGGGCTGGCATATTCATGAATATACTCAGCATCTAATTCTGAATCGGGCATCCTTTTAAGTTGCGAGTTATGAATGCACTGGTCTTGTTGGCTTTCATTGTTATTTGTCCTATATGAGCATTCCATTTTAAATTGTGTGTAAACTCTATGATTAAGTATTTCTCAGATTTTACATGTTGCAGTTTCTGCCCGTGTAGCTGATATCAATATATTATTGGTGATCTTTTGTTTGTAACTGTGAGGACATTGCATATGTTGACATAACATTCCATTTGCCAAAGGGTTTGTTTTGACACCAATACAATTAATGGCAACGCTTACACTGACATTTTATTTTTTATTTTCAGAAATATACAAGCTAGTTCTATTTTTATGGTTCTCTGACCAATTTGAGAGGCAATTCATCTACTTCAATTTCGAGAACAAATTGGTTCAACTGTCTCAATGGCAAATCTTGCAACATCTCAACCCACATCACAATTGACTGTCAAACCTGGACTGAAGAAGTCGAGTAAGTGATAAAATTAAAGTCAAGGGTCGTTGATGCCATTTTGATTGATCATAAGAGGTAGATATTGCACCTGAGCCATGGAAAGAAATCTTAGCATTGTAATGTAATAGATTTGAGCTGTTGTCTGGTATACTATATATTCTTATCCTGTTAAAGGCTTACTCAGTCAAAGCAAAAGAAAATCATTCCCAAATTTGGAGTGATGAAAAAATAAATAAATCATTACTATACAGTGTTAATGATGAACTTTAAATTGCTGTCTCAGGTCTGAATGCACTTATGATTGTGATGTGTCATATTTTTGTACATTTTTAAATATGTGATAACCAATCTCATGGACTAGTCCTGTGCAGTGCATTGCTTACACAATGGGGGATTACGAGATTACACTTCTACTTCTTTCCCTTCTCCTCCTCTTCCTCCTCTTCCTCCTCCTCCTCTCCTGTTCTTCTTTCCCCTTGTTCTCTTCCTCCCCTTCCTCTACTCCTCTCCTAGATGCACTCCTCCTCCTACTTCATCTTCTTCTTTATCTTCTATGTGCCACTTCCTCCTCTTCTTTGTCGAAAAACTTTAAGGCAGCGAATTGCAATTTATAGAGTGTCAGGATTATTGAGGTGCGTTAAGGAGCTGTGTAAATTGTTATGGATCCTTAGAGGGGATGATAGAAGTATTCCTGTCAACATTGAGACTTACAGGCAATCAGGAATGATGTGTCCCATACAATGTGAGTGTGGGTATCTTCTACTGTGAGAGCTGCATCATGTCGAACCTGTATAACATATGTGGATGTTTGCCTTGGTATACCTTTTTTTTTTAGGTTAGAAAACTAAGCACTGGTGTTGTTAGTTTAGATGATAAATGTAACCCCAGTCATGGCTTGCTCATCCTGTGGTATATTTTTCTATCTTTTTTCCTGTGGCCTTTACTTTAAGCCATCATCTCTATTAGTTCTCAAAGATTTGTTTGGTAGTGGCCACACTATAACGTATGTCAGGTTGTGGGCGTCATGAGATTTCTGGCAAGTCTGTTTGCCATTTCACATCCATTAATTTTGTTATGGCATAGAATCCTCTCCTTTCTATACATAAAAGGCAATGATTGGGAGGTGCAGCCAACGATCCTCCTCTCACAGCATTACCAAGCTGTGACACTACCACTGTCACCTGGCTTAGCCCTGGTTTTTTATTGGTGGAAAGGTGGTGGGGGGGGGGGGGGGGGAATGGGGGATGGGAAGGAGGTTGTTAATTGTCTGGTTTTTCTGTCTTGCTTTTACACCTCATTTCCTATTATTTTTTCATATTTTTTGGTTTGGAGCTGTTGGCCTTTTGTTACTTTTCTTTGTGCTTTGTGAGTGTGTGTGTGTGTGTGTGTTAAGGGAGGTGGGTGGACTTTTTGTTTTTATTTTTTTGTTTTGTTTTGGGGTGTTAGATTTTTTTTCATTTACTTGTTCTGTGATTATTTTAAAAAAATTTTTTGCACATCTCATAAGAACATTTTATTCAGATTCTACATGTATTATTGTCTCATTTATAAGTTTGATTTTTTTTTCTTTTTATGATTTTTAAAATTTGTTCATCTTGTTTTAATTGATGTATTTGTCACTTTGCGTTCATGAAGCAAGTTGGATAGGGCCACTTCATTCATTTTAGCACGTTGAGGTGTGCACATTTGTTTGAGTCTTTTTGTCCCGTTGTCATCTTGAAGTCAGTTGGATTGTGCCACCTTTTATGTTCAGCCTGCTTAACGTTCATATTTGTTTAAGTTGTCTTATATTGTGAATGTGTTTATCCTTTTGTGGTTTATGAAACGTTTTGGACACATTTGTGTTGTTTTGTCCTGTTGTAGTCTTGAAGCTAATTGGGCAGTGCCAGATGGAACATCCAACTTGCTTTGCATTTATGCCTGTCTGTGCCATCTTGTGTTAGTGATTATGTCTGTCCCTTTGTGGTTATGAAGCACGATGGACATGCATTTGTTTGTGTGTTATTTTTATTATATGTTCATCTTGGTTATATGAGCCATTTGAGTCCATGAAACAAGTTGTATGGTGCCACCTTACACATTCAATTTGCTTAATGTGCACGTCTGTTTGTGTTGTTTTGTCTCATTGATGTCTTGATGCAACTTAGGCGGCACCAACTTACACATCCAACTTGATTAATGTGCTTGTCTACTTACTTGTGTTGTGTTGTGTTTGTGAGTGTGTTTGTCCCTTTGAGGTCTTGAAGCAGGTTGGGCACCACCTTACATATCCAGCTTGCTTACCATGCTTATTTCATCGTGCTTGTTTTAGCATGCTTGTTTTAACATGCTTGTTTTACCATGCTTGTTTTAGCATGCTTGTTTTAACATGCTGGTTTTAACATGCTGGTTTTAACATGCTTGTTTTAACATGCTTGTTTTACTTACTTGTGATGTCTTGTCTTTGTCAGTGTGTTTGTCCCTTTAAGGTCATGAAACAGGTTGAGCAATGCCACTTTACACGTTCAGCTTGTTTAATGTGTCTTGCTCCTTTTTTGAAGGAGTTGGTGGTGTTTTAGGTTTGGTTTTTTTTCTCTGAGGAGTGGATGCTTTGTTTTTGGGTATTGGGATCTTCTTTGCTTATTTTTTAACTTTAGAAAATTGTAACATTCACCTTGCTATTGTATTTTGGACTTTGTTTTGTGTAGGCTTTATGTGTGCGTGTGTGTTTGTATTTTTCATAAACTAGTGTATGCTTGACCTCTGTCATAATTAATGAAAAAAGATGTTTTTGAAAATGTTAATTGAAAAAATACATGAATATGTGTTCATTGTTTGAGAATTGAAAATGTTTACATGGCCATCATGCATAACTAACAAGCTAATAATGGAGATAAATACATATGCAATAGTCAATAATATTATGCAGTAATATGTGCATATATAAATATATACAATATATGTATATATATATATATATACATATATATACGCACACAAACACACACATATATATACATATATATATATATCATATGCAAACATACTTTTATCCTTTTAGAAGACTTTAATTTGATTTGAAACACTGTTTACCAATATAATGAAACTCTTTCACTGAATTTTTTTCTTTTTCATTTTCAGAAATCAAAGAGCCAGTTTTATTTCTTTGGTTCTCTGGGCAACAATTTATCTACCTCAATTTTGAGACCAAACTGGTTCAACTGTCTCAATGGCAATTCTTGTGAAGTCTTAACCCACATCGCAGTTGACTGTCAAACTTTCAGTTATTGAACCTAGTAAGTGATAAAATTAAATTCAAGTGTTGCTGAAACTGTTTTGATTGATACTAAGTAGCAGAGATTATACATTTTCCAGGAAAGAAATCTTTTTTCATGCAGCAATGATTGTGGTATTTTTTTTTTTTTTGGTATATTTTTAAATTTGTGGCAACCAATCCCTTGGACTAGTTCTGTGCTGTGTTATACCCACACAATGGTGGATTAGGAAATGAAGGTTCTACTTCTTCTGTTTGCCGCTTCACTTTCATTGATTTTGTTCTGGCATGGAATCGTGTCTTTTCAATCATTAAAAGGAAATAACGGGGAAGTGCAGCCAATAGCCCTCCATTCTCAGCATTAGAAACCTGTGATATTACCACTGTTACCTGGCTTAGCCCAGGATTTTTATTGGTGGTGGTGATGGGAGGTGGGTAGGAATGTTATTTGTTTGTTTTTTGTTTTGTTTTTCTGCCTTGCTTTTTCATTCCTATTTTTTTCTTTTTTTTTTTTTTTGGGTTAGCAGTTGTTGGCATTTTGTCAGTTTTTGGGTTTGTTGGTTTGTTGTTGTTTTTTTTGCATTGGGAGATGGAGGTGGATTTTTTGTTTTGTTCTGTTTTGGGTTAATAGGTTTTTCTTTGTTTACATTTTCTATGCATATTTTTTATTCGTTCATTTGATTGAAACATTTATTCTGCTTCTCTCTTTGACTTATTTATTTATTTGATTTTTTTTCTGTTTATCTTTCTTTAATATGTTCGTCAAGATATATATGCATGTTTGTCCCTTTGTGTTTATGAAGCCAGTCGGATGGTGCTACCGTACACATTCATCTTGCTTCAGATGCACATTTGTTTGTGTCATTTAGTCTTGTCTCGATGCAAGTTGGGCGGTGCCACGTTGTACGTCCAGCTTGCTTGAGGTTCATGTTTGCTTGTGTCATCTTATTTTCATGAATATTTATCTCTTTGTGATTTACGAAGCATGATGGTGAAGCATGATGATGGAGCATGATTTGTTTCATTTTGTCCAATTGTGGTCTTGAAGCAAGGTGGGCGGTAACATATGGCATGTCCAACTTGTTTAATGTCTATGTTGGTCTGTGTTATCTTGGGTAAATAAGTGTGTCTGTCCCTTTGTGTCCCTTTTTACAAAGTATATTGGGCGTTATTGGACATACATTTGTTGTATCACTTTGTCCCGTTGTGGTCTTGAAGCAAGTTGGGCCATGCCATCTTATATGTCCAGCTTGTTTAACATGCTTGTTTGCTTAGTTGTGTTGTCTTATCTTTGTGAATGTGTTTGTCCCGTTGTGGTCTTGAAGGAAGTTGAGCAGTGCCAACTTAGACATCCAGCTTGCTTAACATGCTTGTTTGCATACTTGTGTTGTCTTGCATTGTGTTTATGTTTGTCCCACTGTTCTGTTGAAGCAAGTTGGCGGTGCCACCTTACACATCCAGCTTGTTTAACATGTCCTTTCCTTTTTTAGGTTGAAGGTGTTGGTTTGATTTTTTATTGTTCGCTATATTAAAACATTAATCCATATTATATTTTTATGCCGTCTTGTGTTAATGAGTGTATTTGTCCTGTTGTGGTCTTGAAGCAAGTTGGGCATTGCCAACCTACACAGCCAGCTTGACTAAAATGCATGTTTGTTTGTTGTGTCTGTGTGTGCCTGAGTATGCTTGATTTATATAGATATACATTTTTCTTTTTAGTCAAGGGATAGGATATGATAACAATAAGCTTATTTTTGGGTTGGGTCTTTTTGTTTTTGTTTGTTTTTGTTTTTTGTTTTTGAAATTGTAAAAATACAGAAATATGTGTTCATTGTTTGAGAATTGAAAATGTTTACATGGCCATCATATATAACTAACAAGCTAATAATGGAGATAAATATATATACAATATTCAAAAATTGTATGCAGTATTATGTGCATACATAAATATATACAATTTGTGGATAATATTTATAATACATATATATTATATGCAAACATACTTTTATCCTTTTAGAAGACTTTAATTTTATTTGATAACTGGAGGGAAAACGCCAAAGATTGTGTGACCTGGAGGAGGGTGGTGGCCGGCGCTGTCGGTGCCACCAGAGGCAGATACGTTCAACGGTGGACTGACAAGAGGCTACGCAAACTGGAGCCAGCACCTCCACCCACTGTGGCGGCCTACATTTGTGGCACTTGCAACAGGACCTTCAAGGCTGCAATTGGGCTGTCCTCACATATGCGTCACTAGCTCCTCCCCATGTCATCGTCGACATCGACGGACTGCTAAAGAAGAAGACATTTGTAGTTTTGTTTGGCCGGTGAAAATCGCTGATATTTCTGAGATGCTTGCTGTGGGTTATTTCAAGGATGTATAAAGTTTTAGCACTCGATTCCCAACGTCCCACTGTTGTGTGTGAGTTAATTGGTGTCACAAGTGCTTCATACTATTATAAAATTATTCGTTTCAAACTGATCTTGTCTCATTTTGTTCAGGTGTTTTTACTTCAATAAACGCATTCTGAGCAAAGCATTTTTCTTTATTCTTTCATTTAGAAGGCTACTAAGTTTTCTAACCCTTTTTATTTTCAGTTTGGTTTTTTGTTCACTTTTGTCGTTCCAGGCTTTGTTTAATTTACTTTAAGATTCCATTGCTCTAAGGTTTTTGGGGGTTTTTTTTGGTTGATAATATTGGTATATATTGTCGTGCTTCTTCCTTTGAGCCGAATATCATGCCTACAATATTTTCTTGCTTTTCTTTCGGTTAAACCCATTAGTGGTCGCCACAGCGGATCCTTTGTCTCCAACCAGCCCTCTTCATGGCATCATGGCATCTCACACTAGTTACTACAAGATCTTCCGTCTTTCCATCGATACACCTTCTTTTCGATCGTCCCCTTTACCTCCTACCTGGTAGTGCCATCTTCAGCATTCTCTTATCAATGTACTCTTCATCTCTCCCCTGAACATGACCAAACCATTTCAATCTAGATTCTCTCACCTTGTCTGCAAACCTGGCTATGTGGGCATTCTCTCTAATGTGCTCATTTCTCATCTTGTCCGATCTCGTTACACAGAATGTGAGACAGCGTATCTTTATTTCAACCACCACCAGCTCTAATTCCTGCCGTTTTGTAAGTGCAACAGTCTTTAGGCCATACGGACAGCTGTCTTATACACCTTCCCTATCAGGTTTCTAGGTATCATAATTTTGTCACCCGTAACGCCTGGTACTTTTCTCCATCCACACCATCCTGCATGCATCCTCTTCAATCACCACTACACTGGACCGTTGATCACAAATACGTAAACTTGTCTACCATCTTCACACCCTCGCCTTGTAACAGAATAATGCCTGTATTCTCTTCCTTATTTATTGCATTTCGTCACTTCTCCAGATTCAACTCGATCTCTTCCTTGGACTCACTGCATAGCACAATGTTGTCAGCAAACATCATTGATCACACCCCTCTATATAGCATATATACTATGATATGGCATTATTAATAATGTACATAGTCTGAAAGTACCTAGGAAATATGAATACAATTGACTATCTACATCTTGAAGATGGTATGATGTAAATGTTAGAGCACCAGATCACATATAATTTTTACATTTTGAATTTTTTCAACAGGTAGTACAGCTTGGTATAAAAATCTATTCAATGTATTTCCATTTCTACCTGAAATTTTTTATGATATCTGTAAAGTGCATCATTGGGTCGTGGCAGCCATAGGAATGGAATTGTTCAAATTAGTTTTGTTTCATTGGTTTTTAATTTTAAGTTTTTGGGTCCTTGACAATGTTTCCATGTGCCTTTCTGTGTTTGTATTTTATGGACTTTTTGTGCTTTTTTTTTTCTTTTTGTTTCTACATGCTGTGCTTTTTTTTTTCCCCCAACAGCATTCAAGTTGAAGTCTGCATCGTCTGTGGATTACATCAATGAGAAAAGGGTCCATGATTTCATACCTGAACGTTTTGTCTATGCGAAAGTGAAGATGATTTGTATTCATTTTGGTTTGCCGACCATTAAAGGAGCTGGACATAGAAAAGAGTAATGAAAATATCTTACTTTTTTTTTTAATCACTGGTTTATAGCTTAGGTTTTAAAAGAAAATTAATCTTCTCTTCCAGGACTCAGTTTCGAAGACTGATGATTCTCCTTTGAAAAAATACAAAATAAAACATTTCTTTTTAATTGAAGCTAAAGAAAACTGAAAGGTAGAGTAAAATATTTTCAATCAAGATAAGACCATAAAAATACGTCAGTTACTGCAAACGTGGACAATGGTCTTAAGTATGCACTTATTAATGAAGTATGCACTTAACGAAGCTGCTGTTGATAGATTACCATAAATTTTATACTTTTTGCTTCCTTTTCAGGGGAATTTTAGGGCATTGCTCCCTTGATTTTTCACATCTAGTCATTTAGTGGCATAGCCATTAAGTATTTCTAAGTCCAACCCTTAGCATAATGTGCAGTACACAGCAGACTGTTAAGATCAGGTTTTACAATGTGTTAAGTGATTCAACAGAGTTAAGGCTAAGGCCTAGATTTGCAGTTGGTAAATCAGCATCACATGACACCCTCAAATAGACTTCTTTTAACAGTGACCTAGGCTCATGATGGATTTAATACATGCAAAAAGCGGTTCATTTGTGTGATGTAACATTTTTTCTTCCTTAAAAATAAAAGGTTAAATTTGTTGGTGAAATAGTTTATGAAACTATTTTAATTCTTCAATTTGCCCAGGTAAAAAATTGGATATTGTAGGTATCTGAAATAAGTTTTTTACTTGGTAAAACATTTGAAAGAAATCAGTGAGTCCAGAAGAAAACAAGGTCCTTGTGTTTTAATTTGGTTCTTTGCAACATATACATATAAGCAGACAACAAAAATGCTTATTGGTTATATTTACTTAGTGCTATTAATTAAAGCTATTTACCCCGGGTAAAAAAAAAACAAACCTCTGGGTGTCATTTTCATGAAACCTGCCTGCAGGCTTTTTTTTTTTCCCCCTGAAAATTTGATAACAATTCTTTCCTAATTTTTTTCCTCACCAGATATATAGAGGAAGCTGATTGCAAAAATATCATTCAACATATCGGTTTTGAATAAAATGCCAGCAGTGTAACTTTTTTTTTTTATTCACTTGTTACAGCTATGTTGGTAAAGGTTGTGGTGCATTCATTAATGTTGGATACAACCGAGGAGCCCTGAAAATCACCCAGACCTATCTCAAACATATTAACCATCCTCTTGGCCAGGAAGGGGAGCATTTACCTTTAAGGTTTGTCAAACTTCTTTCGGATAGAATCGACAAAAAATTGTGCTTATTTTGAAAATAATTTCTATGATTTCACTGATTCAATAATTGTATAGTAAGTAGTCTGTGTTGATGATAAATAACATTAAGACATTCACATGAATTCAAGACGTAGAGATGAATGTGGAAATAATTTATATATCTACGAAGATAAATGCAAGACTTAATTTTAACAGATTACATGATCTCTGTGCTGAACATTTTTTTAGGTTTTGAATATATGTATGTATGTGTGTGTGTGTGTTTTGTTTGTTAGTTTTTCTTGTTTAATTATAGCCAACAATTGCAAGGTTCATTATTGCGATATTTGAGGAAAACTGAGCACGCACTTGTCCTGTGAGTTAAACTGGCATAAGTCAATGATAGGGATTTTTATAATGAAAAGTAGGCCAGAGCAAAGAAGCGTGTGCTTACGCAAAGCACGCACTAATGGGGCGTGATCCTAGATAGCATCAACTTCTGGAGCAAAACTTGTTGAAAATAAAAATAAGATGTCCTCAAAGATAGATGTAAGACTTTGATTCAGACTTTGAAGAAAGTAGAAATAAAATATCCACTTAGATAAATGTAACAATTGGGTGAAGATTGAATGAAAGGTAATGCTAAATCAAAACAAAGGTTAGTTGAACATTTTATTGCAAGGTGGTCCACCTTTTGTTGCAAAGACATTCAAGAATATTTTAAAGAAAAACACTCAAGATGTATTTACCTCATGTTTTACTGTACCGTAAGTGATGAAAAGCATTTTAAGCATTGCATCAATCATAATATTCACAATGCTTTTGAGGTAAATAGATCGATTTAAGCTGCATTTGATTCATCACATGATGAAGCATCATGCTCGTGCTTGCAAAAAGATTCCTGAGATTTCTGAACTGAGTGAAGCTCAGCATATTCAGCATTGAACTGTTTACCAAGTTACCTGTTTTCATTATTTTCCAGATGACACAGTATTTAGACTTTAAATTCTGGTGGATGACACACTTTTTTTACTTTTTTTTTCTGAAGTCAGTCCTACTCTTTGCATGGGAATTTTATTTTACACCGTGGACTTTTTTTTTCCCTTTTGACCTAGGTTTCTTTCTCATTAAAGCGTTTAAGATGATGGCAATTAAAAATGAAGATTTGGGAGAGATCGAGATGATGAAGCGCTTAGTCGGATGAGCAGCATAAACTAAACCTGTGGGAGATCATGGAATAGCAATAGCCTTGCAAATGGTGCAACTGTTATTCTCTGGTAGGCTAGTATCAGTGCTCTGATTGTGAACCAACAGCCCTTGAAATCTCCATGTCTGTATCTAGGATCAAGATCCTGTCCAATCGAATGAAATTTTACTCTCATTTCCTCTCTTTATATTTCAGACAATTTCGTGCCTTTCATTTTACGGATGAAATTGATCTTATTATCGCAAGAGAAGTGTTAAAACAGAACCCCTTTGAATATACAAATGGAGATAAAAAGTGGTCACAGGTTATCAACAACTTGAGGGAGAGTGATGAAAGGCTGAACGCCATCAACACTCGTGTGGTGAAAAGACGGATACGACTTTTGATTGACAAGTTTCTGACTTTTAGTAATGGAAAGTAAGTAAATTGATTTTTTTTTTATCAGACTTTCTTCAACTGTTACAGTTAATTAGAAGAGAAGTAAAAAGAACTAAGTCTTTCATACTTTTTACATAACGATCATTCTAGGAAAGATCTTGTTGAGCACTGATATTAAGGTCTTGTGTTGAGATTAGGGACTTACGATAAATAAGAATAAGATAAAGATTCCACGACTTAAAACCAGCAACAAAAATGCAATAACTACAAATGGTAAACCACTCAAAGATGTAGACAGCTTTACATATCTAGGGAGCATCATCAACAAAGAAGGAGGGGTAGAAGAAGATGTTAAAAACGTATACAGAAGGCCCATCAAGCATTTTGACACTTAAACAAAATCTGGGCATGTCAGAATATCCAGGAAAGAACTAAAATAGAGATCTTCAACTCCAATATAAAGGCTGTATTGATGGCTCAGATACATGGAGAACCAACAAGACAACTATTCAGAAACTCCCAGTCATTCACCAACAGATGTCTGAGGCGCATTGTAAATATACATTGGTCAGACACTATAAGCAACAGAGATCTGTATGAAAGAACAAGACAACAACCTGCGAAGATAAAATTGAAAAGGAGAAAGTGGAGATGGATAGGTCATACACTGAGGCAACCAAAGTAAAACATCACCAGAAAAGGCTTGTTATGGAATCCTCAAGGTAGTAGAGCGAGAGGGTGGCCCCGTATGACATGGAAAAGGGAGACAGAGGCAGAGATGAAAAAACAGAAGACATGGGTCCAGCTGGAAAGAATGGCCCAAGACAGAAGGGAGTGGAAAACCTTTGTTGATGGCCTGTGCTCCATGGGGATCTGAGAGGCAAAGAAGAAGAATTGAGATTTTAGTCTGAATGTATTCATGACATGAATAGAACTTTATAAGGGACCACAGTCTTGACAACTAGATGACTGTTACTTCCTTATATCCGCACCTAACTCTGAGATTATTCTGACCAAAGAATTTTGAAGTATTGAATCTAATCCAATATATATATATATATATATATATAGTAAGTTGTTGAGTGTGCTATACAACATAAAGAAATGAATACAAAATCTTAGATATGTTAATAGTATGAAGGAAAAATACATTTTCATGAGCGTATTGAAGTAACAAAGTTATAATATTTCTTTTGCATTTACATTGAGTATCACTGTGCATTTAGGGTAAAAATTTAAGAGACTATACAGTGACTCTGAGTGTACCGATTTTATTTTTAAAATTTGACGAAGGGACTTTCCAATTTTCTTTTTCAGCCCTCCAGTTGCAAAAGACGAGATGGGGAATATTCTCTATAAGCTAGAGAGAACTCGTAGTGAAACTCTGAATAACTCTGCCAAACGAGGAAGAGGAGGCAAGAGGAACAGTTCATCACACCTGGAGGACAATGATGATTTCTGTGAGGAGGAGGAGGACTTCTCAGAGGAAACATCTCCAGGTAGAGGGACTGAGTTATTTTCTGTATTGATGGGAAGAGTATTTTTGTATTGTCACATTATCAGTGGAAAGTTGAATTTTCTGGCCAGTTATGTTACTTCTTTCCTTATGTCATGCATGGCGTTGCAGTCTAGGTCTATTTGGAAGACATGAGGTCCCATGCTGGAATCCTTTAAGTGTTAGCACATTGCCATGGCAAGCTGATAACCTCCCATTACAGCCTTTTTCAGTCTTGCCACTTACTTACTTACTTACTTTTTCCGTCTGCTTGTACCCGTGGGCGTCGCAGGGAGGCACAATCGTCTGTCTGCCGCAAGTCGGGTGGCTT
>JBBPCV010192031.1:0-13046 GCA_037974505.1 Plocamopherus tilesii
AATAATAATAATAATAATAATAACAATAATAATAATAATAATAATAATAATAATAATAATAATAATAATAATGATAAGAATAATAATAACAACAAGAACAACATCAAACCTGCTTTGTCAGGTTTACCAAAAGATACCCTATTAGTATTAGGTCCACTTTGTTTTATTTAATATACATAAATGACATGGTTCAAAACCATACAGGAGGCACCAAAATTTGGTTATTGCAGACGATAGCCTGTTATACAGAAAAATAATAAAAATTAATCATTGTCAAATACTCCAAAATGATCTTCACTCACTCACAACAATGGGATAAATAATTGAAAAATGGAACTCCACCAAGGAGAATGCTAAGTACCTAAAATATCAAATTAAAAGAAACAGAATCAAACTATTACCTACACAACCAAACCTGAATAACTACAAATAAAGGGAAATACCAAGGCGTTATCATAGATAATAAACTACAATGGAGACAGCAAAATCGAGCAATATGAAAGAAAGCAAATGGCCTGCTAACATTCCTAAAATGTAACATTAATAATTGTCCACAAAATGTTAAAGATAAGTGTTATAAAATATCTGCAAAACCAATACCAGATTATGGAGTGTGCGTATGTATGGGATTCATATTATTAAATCAAAATAGATGATACAGCGAAAAAAAAAAAAAAATGCCAGTAGATTTGTAACCAATAACTATAACTAGACATTAAGTGACACAAAAATAAAAAAGCAAGGAGTCAAAATAAGGCTACCATTCTTTTCAAGGCAATTAATGCCTGAGCAGTGTTACAATTTGAAGAATTCAAAATGAAAAATACCCATATGAGTTCTGGTGCTCACAACTTTACAATAATTATACTATCTCCAAGTGACATAGCCATTTGTACTCGCTTTTTCCTAGTGCTTTTAGATTATGGTACACACTTCCAATAAATTAAAAATACAGTAAAGATACATAAGATTTCAAATAGAAACACAAATGTGCAACACTAGCATGAGGGATCTTAGGATTTAAGAAATACATGTATAAAAATATACGTTGAAGTCATGAAGTGTGGGAACTGATATACCAAAGAAAAAAAATTAATATTAAAATCAGTAGCACAAAAACAAGAAGAGTAATACAGAAAATAAAAGAAAGGTATGAAGAAAGAGACAAAGAAGTAAAAGAATAAATCAAAAGAGACGAAAAATTGGGTTGATGAACCACATGCATGTGGATGGCCTATGAGGATGAATGGGCAACTGCTAAACATCACATGAAACATTGCATGGATCAGCAAGAGTATTGAGCAAGAAAATGTGCTATAGTAAAGGATAAGTACAACACTTTACTTCTTGCAATTGATTGGATCATGAGACGAACAGTGGGAGATGGACAAAAGAGCATCAATTGTAAATTTCTTACAAGACTAGACGACCTTGATTTTGCAAACAATATTGCATTGTTATCATTGACAAAACATTAAATTCAACAGAAAGCACACAGGTTAGTTGAAAGCAATAGGACTCAAAGCCAATTAGGGAAAATGACAGATCAAAAAAAAAAAATAGACCCACAAAAAAACAGACTCAATCCCCCTCATGAAATAGACAGATTTGAACATTTGATTATCTGGGGGCAACTGTGTCAGACATTAGAGGAGAATTAACAAAACAAGGGCAGCATTTAATCACTGTAACACCGCTTGAAACTCGCACAACAAAAATGTTAGATTATTTCAGTCATTAATCAAGCCAATCCACTGGATGAATCTGAGACCTGCGAGATGATTACAAGAAACAACCGCATCACTGCAAGGGTTAATGATATGGGTCCTTGAAAGTGAAAGGAAAACAAAACAAAGGCTAGAGGCTACATGGAAAACAGCTAAAAGAGAAAGAACATACAGCATGATGATGGCAAAGACCCTTACTAAGTTGGCAGGAGAGACAAACATTTTCGAAGAAAAATTTTATCTATCTTTTGTAAATTTTTGACAAAATTGTGAAAGAATTATGTTTCATAGTTAATGTTATAAATCATTTTTGATAAATTTTCAGACAGACAGGCATTGAACATTTTATGCGTATATTACATTGAATATAATACTATAAATAAACCATCTTGGGTTTGATTGTTTTTACTTTTACTGTAACTGTTACACATCAAAGAGAACATTTCTGATTGTTGTATATCAAGGCTGTGAGTGAGATTGGTGATTGTCAATGATCAACAGTAATATTATAAACTCTTGTATATTATCATCAATTTATACTAAGGCATTGATACAAACGCTATTCATTCATCTTTGTTAATTCAAACATTATTTCTTAACGCATTTAAAACATCAACATAATTGAATATGACATATTTTTTTTGCTTTTAATTTTACAAAAGCTTCAAGATTTGCTTCCTAGAAGAATGCTTTATTATTATTCTATAACTATGAACTTACTTGTTGACTACTATGAAACATCAAAAAAAAAGAAAAGAGGAGGGGAGAGGGAGTGGCAGTTATCTATTTATAAAACTGAAATAATAAATGACAATATTCTTGATTGTTCTATACCCGACCCCTCACTTTTGGCTATTTCATCAGCACTAACATTACAATATTACAGAATAACAATAAAATACCAATGTCTTTGATTGTTCCATGGTAAAACTAGCATGATTTACTTTCACACACCAACAGAAGTGTTAAGGATTTTTGAGTGACCAACATTACTGGCATTGATGGCTATAAATACATGTAACAGCTACCACTTTCTGTGCGTTACCTCGTTACCTCAATACTAAATGGACCATTACTCAATTTTAGCCATAAATGTTGGCATTGACCCTATAGTTTTTGTAGTTATGCCACAAGGATAATGTTGTACATTGACACTAACGTTATTCTTTGCTGCAGGTCAGCATTACCATTTTACCATTATGATTTGTCGAAGATTAACATTTACAGAGTTGTGATTTTAAAATCAACATTAACGTTTTCATTCCTTGTTTCAAGTGAACATGAACGTTTAATAGTAATGATAATACTAATAACAAGAAGAAGAAGAAGAAGAACAACAGTAATTATAACAATAATAATGAAAATATTAATGATAATATTAATAATAATTATAATATAATACTTCTAATAATAATATAATAATATTAATGATCATAACGACAATGATGGTGATGATAATGATGATGATGATGTTGATGGCGACGATGATGATTACAATAATAAATAAATATTACAAGTAATAGCAACAACAACGATACGAACAACATCAGTAGTAAAATAACAATAAACATGAGTATTATTTTTGTATTTGATAGACATTGATGTTACTTTTTGTAACAGATAAATATTAATACATGTATCATGTATTATTTTTGTTGAAGATCAACATTACAATTTTTGTTGTTGCAGACCAACACTTACATTATTATGTCACAACTTGATACCAAGGATACTGTCTGTTGTACATCAAATTAGCATAATCTTTGTTGGTGTTGATGAGCACTACTATGCTTATTTGTTGGACATCTACACTGACATCCTAAACTGACAATCGCTGACACACACTGTCATGAAGCCTAAGATTAATTATAGTACAGATACTTCAATTTTAAACATCAATTCATTAATAACATCCTAGATGTTACATGTATGAGAAATTTAACAATGTTAATTATAATGAGAAAATATCATAAGACAAACATCAGTAGTATGCAGCGAAATTGCTGTATCTTCAAAATTCAGGTTCTGAGAAACAATGGCTTTAAAATTTCATAAACTTCTATAAAATCAGAATAAAAAAAAACAAAACATGTAGCTTTGAAGGTTCAAATACTACTTGTCTTTATTGAAATTATTTCCATGAAAATTTTGCATTGCTTTAACCATAACACCGTTTTGGTCAACAATTTTGCTCTATACCAGTGAAATATTATTATTATTCTCAAGATAAGAATTCATTGCAATTCTTTATATTTGAGTAAACAATATCTGTAATAAATGCATTCTTTCCATAATATTTTCAGTATCAAGGGCATCATCATATTTGCTTAAAAGAATATAAATATTATCAAATATTGTTTTCCATGGATAGTAATAGTATTGTCAACTGGTTTACTGTTATAATTTCATCTCAAATTGTGTCACAGTGACTAATTTTTTATTTTGTTTTTCACATATATATCACAAACAGTAAGGTTGCTTTATTTTATTCAGCAATCAATAATAAAAGAAAGATTAAACAACATTAGGGAGCTTAGATTATTAGATGAATCAGGAAACAAAAACTGTCTTACTTTGGGCACTGGAAAAGACATGCTACCATAGAAAAGCCTTTTTTAGAGGACGTGGTGGCCGGGAAAAGAGGACAAGGCAGACCCAGCAGATGACCATCACAGGACAACTGCCAGTGGATGAACTGCCCAATGACAGAATGCAGGAGAACAGTGCAGGACAGGAACACATATTGAGAAGCTGTGAGGGAGCTATGCCGGGGAAGGATATGTCATGAAGAATAAGAATCTATATCCAACAAATATTTGGTATTTTCCCTCTTTTTCACTTTTTTTTTTACCAATGAAATACACAATGTCAGTACTGAAATTCTTACAGATTATGTCCAAAATCCCATATCTCATAAAGTATGAAATTCATCACATATGTATCAGCATGATTAATCAGGAATACATAATCATAATTAATAATCATATGATAATAGTATGCATATAAATAAAAAATTGTGTCATCAACTGAAACATTCCTGAAAGCATCAGCTAAAATTCAATCAATAACGAACACAGTGATGCAAAAATGTTTATAGATAGGAAAGTAATTCCTTTTTTCACACAAATGTATTATGCTTAATTAAGTCTCCCCTAAAAACATTACTTAGAATAAAATCAATAAGGTTATCCTGGTGGTTGAAAGAAGCAATAGAAAAATTCCATATATTCTAGTCTGTCAATCACTCTTCATTCACTCTTTCATTACTGCACATTCCCATTGTAAACATTTTTATACCTCCTGATGAACCCTGACAAATAATGTTATTGTCGGTGCCACATGAAAAACACTTAATCCAATGTTCTTGATACAGGTACATGTATAGCTTTTTCACATGATCAGAATCCTCTGCTGATTGCATTATGCCATGGTTTTGATATTAACCATTTGAATGTGGAAAACTACCAGTTGTAGGCTTTTTGCGTCAATGTTGACAATCTTCTTGCAACGGCATTGCTACACCTGGACTAGTATTCTAAGAAGAGTATGGATGCCTAGCAAAACTCCTTTCCACTCTGATCTGTGCCTTTTCTTCTTGGATTCAGAGTAATGAACCAGTTGATAAGTCTGAGGTTCAAGAGGTTGGATTTTAATATTGCCAGGGTTGTGGCCGATACAGCCTGCTCTTCTTTTCAATTTTAACTCCTATGGGTTCTTTTATATGTGCAAAGGCACAAAGGACCTCCTAGCTTATCATCTATCTCCGATGGGACTAGGCACTTATTTATCCTGCCTACCACAGGACAAGGAGGAGAAACCCCCTCCTCCAAAAAACAAACAAACTTGGATTTTAAATTCAAGCCAGCATGGCCGGAAACGAATCTGTGACCTTTATTGCTGGCTGAGTGCCCCAACCACTGAGTTATCTGTGAGTGTTAAAAATATGGCACATAAAATATGCGTATGTCTACTCTTACCATAGAGTGACGCCTACAATTCACACAAGTTCTTCAGTAGTGAAATAGGCTTAAGGTAAGCGTTTTTCATGTGACACCTATGATTTGAGCTTTCAGGTACTTTCCTTTAACACATATCATATATCGTCCCTAACACACTTTTTTGCTGTGATATAAAGCATTTTCTCCCAGATGAGAGATAAGAGTTGACAACAAATTGGCAATCTGGGAACGAACACGAAGAAAAGACGGCACGATTCTAGTGCTGCCGTCAATATTGGAAGGCTGCAATAACATGTCAAGACACACCGACAAATCTTCAGCCCTCTCTAAGCAGCGAATGATTTTCCCGGGTTGGTGTAAAGTGTGGCTGTATTCCAAAAGGACGGCTACGTGTTCTATGATATGATGGAGTTCTAGCTTAGCATCCACGATGTTAAAAATAGCTTTTTTCAACACTGGACCACATCGGGATTGCGAGGCAGAGGAAATCTGTCTCTCAAATTGCGAAGATTCACGTGAAGACATGCTGGAGCATGAGCGTGGAGAATTCTCAGAGTCATTCATTATGACATTGATTTCAAGGTTAGACTTTACTTCAAAATCTAGGACTCTCTGACTGGAATCTCCAGGCATCTGGAGACGTGTAACCTTTTTGTGGACAACCTTGCTGAAATGACTGTTCCATCCTAAAGCTGCCTGTCTGACATTTCCGACATATCTGCCTTTATCTGACACCTCTGCAATGGCCTCGGCAACGTGGCTTGCCATCTTGTAAAGAATGCTAACGACTTGAGGATGCCGGTGTTGCCGGTGAAGTAAAGCAACTTTGTACCACCGGGTCATCTGCCCGTTTTTAATCCAATACCGATCCTGTTCATTGAGGCGTTGTTTCAGCTGTCTGTCTTCTATTTGAAATTTTTGAGTGCAGGAGGTATGCAAGTGGTGCGTGTGCTCATTCACCTCTTCCCCGCATGGCCAACAGATAACACAGCCACAAGTGCAGCTCTTAAGACCTGAGTACTGACAGTTTGCTGGGATGATTGCTGCACATTTTGGACAAGATTGTCCTTTGAGAACTGTGTTCGGCAGCTCCTTGTCCTGCAACAGTCTTTGAAAATTGTCGTGATTTAAGGCGATCATGCGTCTGAGATAAATGTTTGCAACAGAGCAACTTATTGGCCAGTGGCATGATGCCATGCAGGTGAAACACATTTCATACAAACACGAACATGTGATATTGATGTTTCCCTCATTTGCTTGTTGCGGATTCTTTGCAAAAATTATTCTTTGACATGCAGGATTTGGACACAGTTTAAGTTGAGGAGAGTTTTCTAAGGCATTATTCCATTTCCAAGACTGATAATCACGAACAACTTGTACTGGCAAAAGGGTCAACAATGAAATAGGATCGATTTGGGAGGTGCATCCTTCTTCAAGACACCTGAGTTCTGTTTGCGGCTGGATTTTATTAGAGTGAAAATGAAAACTAGTTTTCCAGCACGTTTCACAAAACCAGTGACTGCACAGCCCCAATGCCAGTGGAAATGAAGATTCGTTTTGGTTAAAATCCCGCAGGCAAACTCCACAAAGGTATTCTTTTTCTGGCCCTTTCTTGCATGTACCATTTCCCTTCACCTGTCTTGACAAGGCAGCACCATTTTGAATTGCCTTGCCCTCAAGCATATCATGAAACTGACTACTATATGTACTGTCAGACCCGAGGAGCGTAGGTAAATGTTTAATGCTGTGTAAGTCTTCCAACCATTCAAGAGAATGAGGGTAATCCATAATCTCTATTTTCCATTTCCAAGCTGATGTCAGATTGTTGAATGAATGTACACCAAGACGGTTAACTACGTCATCAGTAAGCTTAACGTTTCTCTTTGTCTTGACTTGATTAGCATCAAGTGACTCCAATGCATGTACCGCCTGTTGCATAATCTCATGGACAGATCTTATTTCTCCCTGACACAAAGGGGCTAAAATGTCCTCAGTGCTACTCAGTTGAAGTGTGGTATTTATTTTTACCCTGTATTCATCAACTTCATCGTAAGCTTCCTTAACAAACGAAAAGACAAGATACATTGATAAATCTAGCAGAGGGATCATGCGAAATGGTCGGCTCCCATGCAAAACAAAATGTTGATAAGCTAAGTGGGAAATATTGACGATGAACCGACGAGGCTTACACGAGGCTTCTTTGTAGTTTGACTTGAAGTCCCTCTCCAAAGTATCAGGTCTAGTTGCTATTCGGGACAAGAGAATAATGGACGAATCAGTTTGGTTATTTTGTTTCATCGAATTTGTCTTATCAGGATGGCTCACTCCTCCAGTGTTGGTATTTCCATTATCATTCTCTCCCCTGATGTTATTGGCTTCAGAAGAGTCAACTGACAAAGAAGATGTATTATCATCTGTTGATTCCTTTTCACATGCAATATCTTCTGTTGCTCTGCGTTTATTACTCTCGTCACTCATCTTTTGATGAGATGCGGGTGACTGGGCTTGAGATTTAAGAAAATCAAATTTTTCAAATGAAAAGAAATCGCCTAATGTTGGAGAGGTGAATGAACGCATTTCCTCTTCATCTTCAACAAATGATTTATCACTATCAAGGGAATTGGAGGCATGGATATTTTTGGTCTGAAGATGGAACTTTGGTTTGTGTTTAGCCTCGACAACTTGGTCTTCTATCAGATTTTTCAAATGAATCTGTCTCTCCTTGGAGTGTTTCTTTTCAATATAAGCATCTGAATATAAATATTTGAAGCTTTTGGGAATCCGTTTTGGCAAAGGGTGCCACGGGGTCTTTTGAAATTCATCCTCATCATCATCCTCATTATCACTACTGTCTTCATCATCAGTATTGCCAAATTGCTCCTTTGAAGCTATAATTTTTTCAGTCTTAACCTCCTCCACCACTTTATCATTTGCTTTCTCTACCATATTATTTTCCCTTGTCCTTTTCTTCTTTTTCTTCTTCTTTCTCTTAGAAGATTTAAATGGGGCTATCTTTGTCTTGAACCTTATAGCTTTCCCGTGATTAGAAAAGATACAACACATATCACCACTGACTTGTTGGGCGGCATGAACAATGTACATACAATCATGGCTTGAAATCACAATTTTTTCACTTCTTCTGATGAATCCCCTTTTATCCAGATCCACATAGACGCCATTGAAAGAGATAAAATAAGGTTCTGTTAATGAGGTGCCTAGATCACCAAGGATTTTTTGGCTGACAAAATTTTCATTTACTGAAATTATATCATACACAAGAGGTGAAATTTTTGCCCATTTGCTTCTTCTTGAAAAGAACGATTTCATATTATGTGGCAGCTTCTCTTCCTGGGAGACATCCGTGCATTCATTTTGTGCCCACATCTTTTGCAGTTTACCTTTTGTGCTATAACAAGTAAAGAATAAAACCTTATTATCATTACACTATTTCCCGGAGTCAAATGAACATTGGTTAGCTATTTTTGACTGATACGGATCAGCCATTTAGGCCCACTAGAATTTTTGCAAAGGATGGATTTTCTGAATCATTTCAACAGCTGCATTTAAAATCACATAATGGTAAGTTGTATTAACTTACCATTGCTATCCCATCCTTACAATAATATAAAAGCAAACATTTTAATATATTGCGGTCCTGTTAAAATCAAAGGCAGAATAATATAAAAGGCATGCAAGAAAGGCATGTGGCTCTTGTTTGGAAGACTGCAAATAGTTGGAGATTGTGAAAGCTCTCAGTCGTCTCCCTTTCATTACTGAGACGGATAACTCCCACAACATTGATAGAATGGCTTGTTCGATGCAGCTGTGTTGGCTTGCAGTGTTTCTTTTCAATGTCCCCAGCCCCTTTTCCATTGTATCATTTTCCCCTTGATGAAATAGATGGCCTGGAATAAAAAGAAAAAAGACAAAGTACCGATGAAAGGAAAAATAGAATGGAATGAGTGAAACAAAAGTGAATCAATTTAAATAGAATCTAAAAACCCCTTGAATATATTGGAGTTAATTCGCTCTCAATTTTACCTCAAGCAGTTTCCAAGATATTAACTTTACCTCAAGATCCTTCCCAGATATCAACTTTACCTTAAGCCCTTTCCCAGATATCAAATTTACCTTAAGCACCCTCCCAGATATCAACTTTACTTTAAGCCATTTCCCAGATATCAACTTTACCTCAAGCACCTTCCCAGATATCAACTTTACCTCAAGCAGTTTTCAAGATATTAACTTTACCTCAAACACCTTCCCAGATATCAACGTCACCTTAAGCCCTTTCCCAGATATCAACATCCTCTCAAGCTGATTTCCAGATATCAACTTTACCTCAAGCACCTTCCCAGGTATCAACTTTACCTCCAGCACCTTCCCTGATATCAACTTTACCTCAAGCACCTTCCCAGATATCAACATCACTTCAAGCACTTTCCCAGTATCAACTTTACCTCAAGCACCTTCCCCGATATCAACTTTACCTCAAGCACCTTCCCAGGTATCAACTTTACCTCAAGCACCTTCCCTGATATCAACTTTACCTCAAGCACCTTCCCCGATATCAACTTTACCTCAAGCACCTTCCCCGATATCAACTTTACCTCAAGCACCTTCCCAGATATCAACTTTATCTCAAGCACCTTCCCAGATATCAACGTCACTTCAGGCACTTTCCCACTATCAACTTTACCTCAATTTTAAAGATATCCCAAAATAATAATTCACCAAGCATTTTTACAATCCAACGAAACCTCAACATGACCATATTGAGAAACCATCATGAATTTAAAAGTCAAAGTAATATTGAATATCAACATAAAATGTTTTGGGAAAATAAACTTTACCAGCACTGTTATGTTGAAGTTAACGTTTGTTAGATGTGACAAAGAAGCTAAAATAGCTTTTTATTTTTACTAGTGCATTTTAAGTAATGAAAGAAAGAGCCTGCTCCTTGTTTATAACATGTATAATGTAAGGTATCATGTATTCTATTTTAATTAAATTGGTAGCCTGTGATGGCTTATTTAATTGAAAGCCTTTGATAAATCTTAAACTAAAATATCTATTTGCCATCTCTTGAAAGCATTTCATGACTTTAAAACTACAGCATCTATTTGTCCTCTCTTAATTAAGCAGTTGCTGAAATTGTTTATTATAGTGTTATTAATTGAGTTTCACAGGTTCTTGTTTTTCTCTCTTTATCTTTATTGAATGTTGTTAAGGATATCAAATTGATTTCAGTTGACCCATTATGTTGCTGTGGATAAAGATAATAGTATTTACAAAATACAGAGATGTAAGGAATACAAGTATATAATTTACTGCTTTCTGTTAGTCTCGTCTTTAAAAAAAAAAATAGAGGCAATTTTGGCATTTTTTTCAACCCCCTGATTCAGTGAAGGCGAATATGAAAGGACATATATTATACATACATACATCAACTAATCTTTATTTCTTTTTTGTCACTATCCATTTTACCTTTTGGTGTATGGCGTTTAGGTTCCCAAAATGATCTTTCTCCAACTTTCCCTATCCTGACATTTTCTGTTTCCTTCTGTGTTAGGGATACATTTCTATCAACTAATCAAGTGCATATAATTTTATTTTATTGCCTAAAGTTTTGTTTGTTCTTATATATTAATTTATATTTAGAAGCAGTTTGAGCACTCCTTTTTTTGTGTGAAATTTATTGGACTCATTTTGGGATAATATTTTATTTTGAATATAGGTAGCAAAATTTTTTGGGTTGGGATTGTATTTGAAACCACTAATGGAGAATAAGTCATTTAGAATATAATGAGATTTGTTATATTAATAATGCTTGTATCTAATTGGTGTAAGAAGGTGAACATAATATCTATAGGGTAATAATTTGTAATGCCTTTAGTGATGCATTTTGATGCAAAATACTGATAATGAATATTTAGCGTCTACCTACCAATTACAGTTCATCAACCACATGCCAGGTTCAAACAATCTATATAAGTAGAACATATTGGAAAGAAAAAATATACAAATAATCAAGGAGTAAAAAGGGGTGTCTATATTGTTTTTTTTGAAAATTTTATGAGATTTGATTTCTCTTAGAGTGGGTGAAAGATTTCCCTCCAAAGGACTTTTCACCTGACTTTTGGCACATTTATGTGCTATTTGATGAGTGAAGCATCCGTATTTATGGATAAATAAATGGAAAAACCCATCTGATCAATCTTGTAACTTTCCATATTCATGGTGGTCAGACGTGAATATTGATTTATGAGCACTTTATGTCTCTTAATACAAATACCTTTATCATTGTCATTATCTGGAAGTGAACAAACATCTGACAGAGTGATAAAATGATCATAGATTAATAAATCATAACATAACTTCAAATGAACAATGATAAGTATCATTTAGTCCTCTTGTCAGAATCGCTTGGGTTGAAGTCAGAGTATGCTAATACCCTCTATAATACACGGCATCTAGGAAATGAAAAGATCTAGATACTCTGTAAGAATACAATCTGATTGAAAGAAAATTTCTTCTTCAAAATAGATTGAGGGAAGTGTAGGGGTTTTTGGCTATCTTTCACTTAAGCGCAGCCTTAAGACTTAAACGATTCTTGTGCTTTTTATTTATAAATGACCTCGGGACATAGGTAGTAGAGCATTAGTTAGACCGAAAATCAAGAACGACGATCTGCAGGCAAATTTTGAGATTCGATTACAACCAGCTTTTTAATTGTATAGAACTATGTTGTTTAAAAAAAAAAAAATTAGAATATAGGGTTAGGGTTAAGGTTTATGGTTACGGTTTAGAGTCAGGGTTTAGGATTTAGGGTTTAGGTTCAGGTTCAGGGTTTATCGTTTGGGTTAGGGTTAGGGTTTAAGGTTTAGGATTAGGGTTTCGAGTTAGGGTTAGAGTTGGTATTGTTTGCACACTGTGGTGATGAATTCACAAAAAGTAGAAAAGTTCCTATGTGTGTGTTTTCTCACATGATTTTCTTGCAAAATCAAGGCTGTTAAAAGAATTTTGGCTTGTTCATGATATATGATGTCAGTGAATGATGTACGCGAGGCATATTGATTTTTTAAATTTCATTATTATTTTTTAGTATCTTTTTAGATAGAATGAAAGAAAACAGAACAATTTGGTCTAGGCCTGGATCTAGAAGCTTTGCATATTATCAATCAATTTTGCTTGGAAAAAAAAAACATCGTTAGCTATTGATACTCTTATCGATATTGATATTAACCAGTAATTGTGATTCAATACCAAGATCTTCATGAAAAAATTTGAAAAATTCATTACTTCCGCCAGTCACAGGCTGCCGCTTAAGTGAAAGGTTAGCAGATTTTTCAACATAATC
>JBBPCV010193142.1:0-13039 GCA_037974505.1 Plocamopherus tilesii
ATCGAAAAAAAAAAAAAAAAAAAAAAAACAAAAAAACAAACAAACAAACCAAAAAAAAAAAAAAACAAAAAAAAAAATTGTTCATCAATTTTTCGAAACACTTTTGGTCTTACCAAGTTGCGATTGTCAGATTTTGAACGTAGATTTCTTGATGGGACATTCAATGATATTCAATATTACATGATATGGTTAGGGTGAAAATCGTTTCTTGTTTCTCTATCCATTAAGCTTTCAATGGAAGGTCAGAGAAGAGCCTTTCGACAAGTCCAAACCAATAGTGATTTACGAGGGCAGAACTCTCCATTTAGTGAGAGAAAGGCACAGATGGAATAATTGGTTCTATGGCAAAATCGGATCGTTTAAGCCTGGGTGCAAATACAGGCTAACTTGTCACGTTACAGGTGGTGTATGCATGTTTTCTTACCTTTTAGCTCTTTAATATGGAAGCATAAACACGACATAAACCAAATCAACAACAGCGACAGCAGCAAACACTATTTACTTCAACACGCTGATTCCTACTGGCTGTTTGAGGACATTGTCCATATGCAATAAAAAGTAGGGGACAAAGCAAACAAAAAAACAAACTAAAAAAAAAACAAAAACAAAAAAACACAACAAAACAAAAAAGCAACAAAACACAATAAAAAAGAGAAAAAAAAAATCACAAAAAACAACAACAAAAAAGCAATCCCTCCCTCAAAAAAAACCCTCAAAACAAAAACCAAACAAGACAACAGACCTAAAAAAAAACAACAAAAAAACAAAACAAAAAACAACAAAACAAAACAAAACAAACAAACCACAAAACCCCAACAATGGCAAATGTATAATAATAATAATCATCATCATCATATTAATCATCACCACAACAAAGGGAGAGAACGCATCTTGAAGAGATACGGAGAACAAAGGAAACAGAGCTCCAAGAAGATACACAGCGCCAAGCCTGAAATGAGATGCTGAACCTATTGTCTATCATGCCACAACAAAATCAGATCTCAAGACCTTGAAAAACAAAACCAAGAGGGAAGAAAATTTTAAACAAAAAACAAAAAAGCAAAAAACATTAAAAAAAACAAAACAACAACAACAAAAAACAAAAAACGAGAAACGAAAAAACATTAATAACAGAAAAACAACAACAACAAACAAAAAACAAACAAAAAACAAAAACAAACAAAAAAAAAACAAACAAAAAACCAACAACAACAAAAACAACAACAAAACAAAACAAAAAACAAAGAGCAAAACAAAACAAAACAAAAACAAAAACAAAAACAAAACAACACAAAACTAAACAAAAACAAAAACAAAAACAAAACAAAACAACTATGGCAGAGTGGCTGGCTGAGAGCGATGCTCGACCAGATTCGGCTCGTATCTCGACCCCCAGGACGACGTGAGTTGACATGCCTTAACCCTTTCAGTGCAGTACTAATCAATGATATATCGGCATGGGCACTATTTAACTCTTTGACTGCAATTTGCCTATATATCAAAATGAGCACGATTTAACTCTTTGACTGCATTTGCTCAGATATCGGGATGAGCAGGATTTAAATGTTTGACTATAATTTGCCAATATATCGGGACAATCGTTATAATACCGAATTTCCGGGAGACAGAGAGTTAAAACCCACCGATCTTTCCACCGCACTGTCCAACCCTGGGTTGTTGTTGTTGGGTTTGTTTGTTTTTTGTTTGTTTTTAATCCAACTCTCGATTTTTTATTTATTTGTCTAACTCTTTGGCTGCGATTTGTCTATATATCAGGATGAGCACGATTTAACTCATTGACTGAATTTTCTCAGATATCGGGATGAGCAGGATTTAAATCTTTGACTATAATTTGCCAATATATCGGACAATAAATACGCACATTGCTGTCAAAGTTAAATCGTTATAATACCGAACTTCCGGGAGATAGAGATTTAAAATCCACCGATCTTTCTACCGCACTGTCCAATGCTGGGTTGTTGCTTGTTTGTTTTTGTTTGTGTTTGTTTTGTTTTTGTTTTTGTTTTTGTTTTGTTTTTTAATCCATCCCCTCTATTTTTCATTTATTTGTCCTTATACCATCCAGCTGTCTGGTTGTACGACTTGCCACTCGGCATGGTGGTCCCAAGACGTCAGGCTATCCTTTAGACGGCGCGACTCAGCTATCCGTTGGCGGCGAGTCACCGGGCGCCGCGAGTCGTTGGGCCCTCGCCCCTCAGCGAGGCACGTCTGCCCTCGTCCACGCCTCGGCGCTCGGGGTGTCCGTGTGAATCCGAGTTCTGACAGGTGGCCATCAACGGCATTCCCTTCCGATTCCAGCGGCTGATGGGGAAATCCCGCAGGCTAAAAAAGCAGCCGCCGAGTTGCCAAAAGTCGGCGTGGTCCCAAGACGGAATTAAATGGTTATCTTATAGCAAAGTCTAGCTATTCGCGTGGGCAGAGAGATATGGTGATGATGATGGTGATGTGGTGGTTGTGGTGTTGGTGGTTGTGTTGTTGTTGTTGTTGTTGGTGGTGGTGGTGGTGGTGTTTTTGTTGTTGCTGTTGTTGTTGTAGTTGGTGGTGGTGGTGGTGGTGGTGGTGAGGGTGGTGGTGGTGATTATGAAGATGACGACGACGATAATGATAATGATGATGATGATGATGATGATTGATGATGATGATGATGATGATGGTGGTGGTGGTGGTTATGATGAAGATGACGACGACGATAATGATAATGATAATGATGATGATGATGATAATGATGACAATGACGATGACGATGACGATGACGATGACGATGACGATGACGATGGCTTTATTCGTTTTTCTCGCAGTTCAGAAATTGTATTTACACTGTCCACATAGAATGGCGACGCATAGATACAAGAAGTGTATGTTGTACGATTACAATAGACAAACAGTCCACCCTCTGGAGCGAGAAGATCTCAAGTATTCAGCTTCACAACGGCTGGCATTTATAGAGCGAGGGGCAATGGCAGCTTGCAAGAAATCTTACTATTATTTATAGTCATTTCTTTACATTGAACTGAGATTACGCAAAAATGTACATACCTCTGTGATCATGGTGATGAAAATAATACAATGGCAAAGTTTCAGAAAAGTCCATTCACAGACAACCGAGAAATACCCGAAAAAACCCGGAGTTCCTTCAACGTGACCGGTCACAGCAAAAAAACAACAACAAAAAACAAAACAAAACAAAACGAAAAAAAAACCAAAACAAAAATACAAAAACAAACAAAAAACAAACAAAAACCAAAAAAAAAAACAACAAACAAACAAAAAAAACAAAAAAAAAAACAAAAAAGAAAACGGGGCTCTAGAGACCTATTGTTATTGTGCTGTGTGGCTTGTTTCTATTTTTGTCTCTTCTTTATTTTAAAGGAACATTAATGTTTGTGTGAGATTAAGATTGGTGAATGTAAGATTTAGATTGGTGAGAGTGAGATTGAGATTGGTTTGTGTGAGTTTGAGATTGGTGAGATGGAGATTGAGATTGGTATGTGTGATATTTGAGATGGTTGATAGTGCGATTGAGATTGGCTTGTATGCGATTGAGATTGTTGAGTGTGAGATTGAGATTGGTTAGTGTGAGATTGAGATTGGTTTGTATGTGAATGAGATTTCATTTGTGTGAGATTGAGATTGTTGAGTGTGAGATTGAGATTGATTTGTTTGCGAGTGAGATTGTTGAATGTGAGATTGAGACTGGTTTGTGTTGGATTGATATTGTTGAAAGTGAGATTGAGATTGGTTTGTGTGAGATTGAGATTGTTCAGTGTGAGATTGAGATTGGTTTATATGCGATTGAGATTGTTGAAATTGAGATTGAGATTTGTCTGTGTGAGATTGAGATTGTTGAAAGTGCCATTGAGATTGGTTTGTGTCAGATCGAGATTTGTTAGCGTGTGAATGAGATTGTTGAGAGTGAAATTGAGATTGGTTTGGTTTGCGATCGTGATTGGTTTGTGTGCGAGTGATATTTTTGAAAGTGAGATCGAGATTGGTTTGTGTGCGATTGAGATTGTTGAGAGTGAAATTGAGATTGGTTTGGTGTGCGATCGTGATTGGTTTGTGTGCGAGTGATATTTTTGAAAGTGAGATCGAGTTTGGTTTGTGTGCGATTGAGATTTTTGAGAGTAATATCGATATTGTCGAAAGTGAGATTGAGATTGACTTGTGTGAGATTGAGATTGTTTTTTTTTTAGATTGAGATTGGTTTATGTCAGATTGAGATTGGTTTATGTCAGATTGAGATTGGTTTATGTCAGATTGAGATTGGTTTGAGTTAGATTGAGATTGGTGAGTGTGAGATTGATATTGGTTTGTGTGAGGTTAAGATTGTTGAGAGTGACATTGAGATTGGTGAGTGGGAGATTGTGATTTGTTTGTCTGAGATTGCGATAGGTTTGTGTGAGATTGAGATTGGCTTGTGTGCGATTGAGATTGTTGAGAGTGAGATTGAGATTGTTGTATGTGAGATCAAGATTGGTTTGTGTGAGATCAAGATTGGTTTGTGTGAGATTTAGATTGGTTTGTGTGAGATTGAGATTGTTGAATGTAAGATTGAGATTGGTTTGTGTGAGATTGACATCGATGACTGGGAGATCGAGATTGATTTGTGTGAGATTGAGATTAGTTTGTGTGAGTTTGAGATTGGTTTGTGTGAGATCGAGATTGGTTTGTGAGAGATTGAGATTTGTTTGTGTGAGATTGAGATTGGTTTGTGTGAGATTGAGATTGTTGAGAGTGAGATTCAGATTGGTCTGTGTGAGATTGAGGTTGGTGAGTGTGAGATTGAGATTCTTTTGTGTGAGATCGAGATTGCTTTGTGTTAGATTGAGTTAGCTTTGTGTGAGATTGCAATGGGTTTGTGTCAGATTGAGATAGGTTTGTGTTAAATTAAGATTGGTTTGTGTGAGATTGAAGTTGTTGAGAGTGAGATCGAGATCGCTTTGTGTGAAATTGAGAATTGTGAGTGTGTGATCAAGATTGGTTTGTGTGAGCTCGAGATTGGTGTTTGTGCGATTGAGATCGTTGAGAGTTAGATCGAGATTTGTTTGTGTGAGATTGAGATTGGTTTTTGTGAGATTGAGAATGGTTTGTGTGCGAATGAAATTGGTCTGTGTGCAATTGAGATTTGTTTGTGTGACATTGAGATTGGTTTGTGTGAGATTGAGATTGGTCTGTGTGAGATTGAGATTGGTTTGAGTTAGATTGAGATTGGTGAGTGTGAGATTTAGATTGGTTTGTGTGCGATTGAGATTGGTGAGAGTGAGATTGAGATTGGTGAGTGTGAGGTCAACATTGGTTTGTTTGAGATTGATTTTGTTGAGAGTGAGATTGAGATTGTTTTGTGTCAGATTGAGATTGTTGAGAGTGAGATTGAGATTGGTGAGTGTTAGATCAAGATTTGTTTGTGTGCGATTGAGAGTGTTGAGAGTGAGAATAAGATTGGTTTGTGTGAGATTGCGATTGTTGACAGTGAGATTGAGGTTGCTGAGTGTGAGATCGAGATTGGTTTGTGTGAGATTGAGATTCTTGAGATTGCGATTAGTTAATGTGAGATTGAGATTGGTTTGTGTGAGATTGAGATTCTTGAGATTGCGATTAGTTAATGTGAGATTGAGATTGGTTTCTTTGCGATTGAGATAGGTTTGTATGAGATTGAGATTGGTCTCTGTGAGATTGATATTGGTTTGTGTGAGATTAAGATTGTTGAGAGTGAGATTGAGATTGGTTTGTATGAGCTCGAGATGGGTGTTTGTGCGATTTAGATTTTTGAGAGTTAGATCGAGATTGGTTTGTGTGAGATTTGTGATTGGCGAGTGTGAGATTGAGATTGGTTTGTGTGAGATTGAGATCGGTTTCTATGAGACTTAGCTTGGTTTGTGTGCCATTGAGATTGTGTTGTGTGATTTTAAGATTGTTGAGAGCGAGATTGAGATTGATTTCTGTGAGATTGAGATTGGTTTGTGTGAGATTGAGATTGGTTTGTGTTTAATTAAAATTGGTTTGTGTGCGATTGAAATTTATTTGTATGACATTGAGATTGATTTGTTTGACATTGAGATTGGTTTGTGTGAGATTGAGATTGGTTTGTGTGAGATTGAGATTGGATTGTGTGAAATTGAGATTAGTTTGTGTGCGATTGAGATTGTTGAGAGTGACATTGAGATTGGTGAGTGTGAGATTGAGATTTGTGAGTTTGAGATTGATATTGGTTTATGTGAGATTGAGATAGGTTTGTGTGACATGGAGATTGGTTTGTGTGAGATTGAGATTGTTGAGAGTGATATTGAGAATGGTGAGTATGATATCGACATTGCTTTTTGTGAGATTGAGATTGGCTTGTGTGAGATTGAGATTGATTTGTTTGAGATTGATATTGGTTTGTGTGCAGTTGAGATTGGTTTGTGTGATATTGAGATTGGGATTAGTGAGATTGAGATTGGGATTCGTGAGATTGAGATTGGTTTGTGTGATATTGAGATTGGGATTCGTGAGATTGCGATTGGTTTGTTTGAGATAGAGATTTGATTGTGTAAGATTGAGATTGGGTTGTGTGAGAATCAGATTGGGTTGTGTGAGATTGAGAATGGTTTGTGTGAGATTGGGATTGTTTTGTGTGCGATTGAGATTGTTGAGACTGAGATTGAGATTGGTTTGTGTGAGATTGAGATTGGTTTGTATGAGATTGATATTGTTTAGTGTGCGATTGAGATTGTTGAGTTTGAGATTGAGATTGGTTTGTGTGAGATTGATATTGTTTAGTGTGCGATTGAGATTGATTTGTTTTAGATTGAGATTGGTTTGTTTGAGATTGAGAATGGTTTCTGTGAGATTGATTTGTGTGGGATTGAGATTTTTTGTGTGAGATTGAGATTGGGATGAGTGATTTGAGATGGCTTTGTGTGCGATTCAGATTGTGGAGACTAAGATTGAGATTGGTCTGTTTGAGATTGAGATTGGTTTGTGTAAGATTGAGTTTGGTTTGTGTGAGATTCAGATTGGGTTATGTGAGAATCAGATTGTTTTGTGTGAGATTGAGATTGGTTTGTGTACGATTGAGATTGTTGAGACTGAGATTGAGATTGGTTTGTGTGAGATTGATTGGTTTGTGTGAGATTGAGATTGGTTTGTGTGTGATTGAGATTGGTTTGTGCTAGATTGACATTGGTTCGTATGAGACTGATATTGGTTTGTGTGCGATCGATATTGTTGAGAGTGAGATTGAGATTGGTAAGTTTGAGATTGAGATTGGTTTGTGTGCAATTGAGATTGTTGAGTGTGAGATCAAGATTGGTTTGTGTGAGATTTAGAATGGTTTGTGTGAGATTGAGATTGTTGAGCGTGAGATTGAGTTGGGTTTGTGTGAGATCGTAATTGGTTTGTGTTAAATTGAGATTGGTTTGTGTGCAATTGAGATTGTTGAGTGTGAGATCAAGATTGGTTTGTGTGACATTTAGATTGGTTTGTGTGAGATTGAGATTGTTGAGAGTGAAATTCAGATTGGTTTGGGTCAGATTGATATTGATGAGTGTGAGATCAAGATTGCTTTGTGTGCGATTGAGATTGGTTTGAGTGAGATTGAGATTTTTGAGAGTTAGATTGAGATTGGTTTGTGTGAGATTGAGATTGGTGAGTTTGAGATTGAGATTGGTGAGTGTGAGATTGAGATTAGTTTGTGTGAGATCGAGATTGCTTTGTGTTAGGTTGAGTTTGGTTTGTGTGAGATTGAGATTGTTGAGAGTGAGATTGAGTTGGGTTTGTGTGAGATCGTAATTGGTTTGTGTTAAATTGAGATTGGTTTGTGTGAGATTGAGATTGTTGAGAGTGAGATCGAGATTGGTTTGTGTGAGATTGACATTGGTGATAGTCAGATCGAGAATGGTTCGTGTGAGATTGAGATTGGTGAGTGTGAGATTAAAACTGGTTTGTATTTGATTTAGATTGGTTTATGTGAGATTGATATTGTTTTTTATGAGATTGACATTGGTCAGTGTGAGATCGAGATTGGTTTCTGTGAGACTTAGCTTGGTTTGTGTGCCATTGACATTGGTTTGTGTGATATTAATATTTTTGAGAGCGAGATTGAGATTGCTTTGCATGAGATTGAGATTGGTTTGTGTGCAATTAAAATTGGTTTGTGTGCGATTGAGATTTGTTTGTGTGACATTGAGATTGATTTGTGTGAGATTGAGATTGGTTTGTGTGAGATTGAGATTGGATTGTGTGAGATTGAGATTGGATTGTGTGAGATTGAGATTGGATTGTGTGAGATTGAGATTGGTTTGTGTGCGATTGAGATTGTTGAGTGTGACATTGAGATTCGTGAGTGTGAGATTGAGGTTTGTGAGTTTGAGATTGATATTGGTTTGTGTGAGATTAGGATAGGTTTGTGTGACATGGAGATTGGTTTGTGTGAGATTGAGATTGGTTTGTGTGAGATTGAGATTGTTGAGAGTGAGATTGAGATTGGTTTGTTCGAGATTGAGATTGGTTTTTTGTGCGATTGAGATTGTTGAGAGTGAGATCGAGATTGATTTGTGTGAGAATGAAATTGGTTAGTGTGAGATTCAGATTGTTGAGTTTGAGATTGAGATTGGTGAGTGTGATATCGACATTGCTTTTTGTGAGATTGAGATTGGTTTGTGTGCGAGTGAGATTGTTGAGAGTAAGATTGAGATTGGTTTGTGTGAGATTGATATTCCTTTGTGTGCGATTGAGATTTTTTTTTTTAAGATTGATATTGGTTTGTTTGAGATTGAGATTGGTTTGTGTGCAGTTGAGATTGGTTGGTGTGAGATTGAGATTGGTTTGTGTAAGATTGAGATTGGGATTAGTGAGATTGAGATTGGTTTGTGTGCGGCACAGATTGTGGAAAGTTAGATTGAGATTGGTTTGTTTCAGATAGAGATTGCTTTGTGTAAGATTGAGATTGGGTTGTGTGAGATTCAGATTGGGTTGTGTGAGATTGAGATTGGTTTGTATGAGATTGAGATTTGTTTGTGTGAGATTGAGTTTGTTGAGACTAAAGATTGAGATTGGTTTGTATGAGATTGAGATTTGTTTGTGTGCGATTGAGTTTGTTGAGACTAAAGATTGAGATTGCTTGTGTGAGATTGAGATTGGTTTGGGTGAGATTGAGATTGGTTTGTGTGAGATTCAGAGTGTTGAGACTGAGATTGAGATTGGTGTGTGATATCGGCATTGCTTTTTGTGAGATTGAGATTGGTTTTTGTGCAATTGAGATTGTTGAGAGTGAGATTGAGATTGGTTTATGTGAGATTGATATTATTTTGTGTGCGATTGAGAATGGTTTGTTTTAGATTGAGAATGGTTTCTGTGCGATTGAGATTGGTTTGTGTGAGATTGAGATTTGTTTGTGTGAGATTGAGATAGGGATGAGTGAGATTGAGATTGGTTTGCCTGCGATTCAGAGTGTGAAGAGTGAGATTGAGATTGGTTTGTTTGAGATAGAGATTGGTTTATGTAAGATTGATTTTGGTTTGTGTGAGATTCAGATTGGGTTGTGTGAGATTGGGATTGGTTTGTTTGAGATTGTGAATGGTTTGTGTGAGATTGAGATTGGTTTGCGTGTGATTGAGATTGGTTTGTGTTTGATTGACATTGGTTCGTGTGAGATTGAGATTGGTTTTGTGTGCGATTGAGATTGTTGAGAGTGAGATTGAGATTGGGAAGTGTGAGATTGATATTGGTTTATTTGAGTTTGACATTGGTGTGTATGAGATTGCGATAGGTTTGTGTGAGCTTGAGATTGGTGTGTGTGAGATCAAGTTTGGTTTGTGTGAGATTGAGATTGGTCTGTGTGAGATTGAGATTTGTTCGTGTGAGATTGAGATTGGTTTGTGTGAGATTGAGATTGTTGAGAGTGAGATGGAGATTGGCTTGTGTGAGATTCAGATTGGTTTGTGTGAGATTTAGATTGGTGAATACGAGATTGAGATTGGTATGTGTGAGATTGAGATTGTTGAGAATGAGATTTAGATTGGTTTGTGTGAGACAGAGATTGCTGAGGGTGAGATTGAGGTTGGTTTGTGTTAGATTGACATTGGTTTCTCTGACATTGAGATTGTTTTGTATGAGATTGAGATTGGTGAGTGTGGGATCGAGATTGGTTTCTTTGAGATTGAGATTGGATTGTGTGCCGCTGGCATCGTTTTGTGTGAGATTGAGATTGTTGAGAGTGAGATTGAGATTTGTTTGTGTGAGATTGAGATTTGTTTCTGTTACATTGAAATTGGTTTCTGTGCCATTGAGATTGGTTTCTGTGAAATTGAGATTGTTGAGAGTGAGATTGAGATTGGTTTGTTTGAGATTGATATTTCTTTTTTTGAGATTGAGATTTGTTTCTGTGACATTGAGATTGGTTTCTGTGCCATTGAGATTGGTTTGTTTTAGATTGAGTTGGTTGAGAGAGCTTGAACTTGGTTTGTGTGAGATTGTGATTGGTGTTTGTGAGATTGAGATTGTTTTGTGTGAGATTGAGATTGGTCTCTGTGAGATTGAGATTTGTTTGCATTAGATTGAGATTGGTGAGTGTGAGATTTAGATTGGTTTGTGTCCGATTGAGATTGTTGAGAGTGAAATTGAGATTTTTGTGCTTGAGATTGATTTTGTTGAGAGTGAGATTGAGATTGTTTTGTGTGAGATTGAGATTGTTGAAAGTGAGATTTAGATTGGTGAGTGTTAGATCAAGTTTGGTTTTTGTGAGATTGAGATTCTTGAGACTGAGTTTGAGATTGGTTTCTTTGCGATTGATCTTGGTTTGTGTGAGATTGAGATTGTTTTGTGTGAGATTGAGATTGGTTTGTGTGAGATTGAGATTGTTTTGTGTGAGATTGAGATTGGTTTGTGTGAGATTGAGATTGGTTTGTGTGAGATTGAGATTAGTTTGTATGAGATTGAGACTGGTTTGTTTGAGATTGAGATTGGTTAATATGAGATTGAGATTGGTTATTATGAGATTGAGTTTGGTTTATTTGAGATTGAGACTTGTTTGTGTAAGATTGAGATTGGTTTATTTTAGATTGAGATTTGTTTGTTTGAGATTGAGACTGGTTTGTGTGAGATTGAGACTGGTTTGCTTGAGATTGAGACTGGTTTTTATGAGATTGAGACTGGTTTGTGTGAGATTGAGACTGGTTTGTGTGAGATTGAGACTGGTTTGTGTGAGATTGAGATTGGTTTGTGTTAGATTGAGATTTTTTTGTGTGCGATTGAGATTGGTTTGTGTGAGATTGAGACTGGTTTGTGTGAGATTGAGATTTCTACCTGTGAGATGGAGATTGGTTTGTGTGAGATTTAGATTGGTTTGTGTGTGATTGAGATTGTTTTATGTGAGATTGAGATTGGTTTGTTTGAGATTGAGACTGGTTTGTGTGAGATTAATACTGGTTTGTTTGAGATTCAGACTGGTTTTTCTGAGATTGAGATTGGTTTATGTGAGATTGAGATTGGTTTGTTTGAGACTGGTTTGTTTGAGATTGAGACTGGTTTGTTTGAGATTCAGACTGGTTTTTCTGAGATTGAGATTGGTTTGTGTGAGATTGAGATTGGTATGTTTGAGAATGATATTGGTTTGTTTTGAGACTGGTTTGTTTGAGATTGATATTGGTTTGTTTGAGATTGAGATTGGTTTGTGTGAGATTGAGAATGGTTTGTATGAGATTGAGACTGGTTTGTTTGAGATTGAGATTGGTTTGTTTGAGATTGAGACTGGTTTGTTTGAGATTGAGATTGGTTTGTGTGAGATTGAGATTGGTTTGTGTGAGGTTGAGATTGGTTACTTTGAGATTGAGACTGGTTTGTATGAGATTGAGATTGGTTTGTTTGAGATTGAGATTGGTTTGTATGAGATTGAGATTGGTTTGTATGAGATTGAGATTGGTTTGTATGAGATTGTGATTGGTTTGTGTGAGATTGAGATTGGTTTGTTTGAGATTGAGATTGGTTTGTGTGAGATTAAGATTGGTTTGTTTGAGATTGAGATTGGTTTGTGTGAGATTGAGATTGGCTTGTGTGAGATTGAGATTGGCTTGTGTGAGATTGAGATTGGTTTGTTTTTAGATTAAGATTTGTTTGTTTGAGATTGAGATTGGTTTTTGTGAGATTGAGACTGGTTTGTGTGAGTTTGAGATTGGTGAGTATTAGAGAGATATTGGTTAGTGTGAGAGTGAGATTGAGATTGGTTTTTGTGAGATTGTGATTGGTTTGCGTGAGATTGAAATTGGTTTGTGTGAGTTTGAGATTGGTATGTTTGAGAATGATATTGGTTTGTTTAAGATTGAGACTGGTTTGTTTGAGATTGATATTGATTTGTTTGAGATTAAGATTGGTTTGTTTGAGATTGAGATTGGTTTGTGTGAGATTGAGATTGGTTTGTGTGAGATTGAGACTTGTTTGTTTGCGATTGAGATTGGTTTGTTTGAGATTGAGACTGGTTTGTGTGAGATTGAGATTTGTTTGTGTGAGATTGAGATTGGTTTGTGTGAGGTTGAGATTGGTTACTTTGAGATTGAGACTGGTTTGTGTGAGATTGAGATTGGTTTGTATGAGATTGAGATTGGTTTGTATGAGATTGAGATTGGTTTCTTTGAGATTGAGATCGGTTTGTGTGAGATTGAGATTGGTTTGTTTGAGATGGAGATTGGTTTCTTTTAGATTAAGATTGGCTTGTATGAGATTGAGATTGGTTTGTATCAGATTGAGATTGGTTTGTTTGATATTGACATTGGTTTGTATGCGATTGAGATTGCTTTATATGAGATTGACATTGGTTTGTATGAGATTGAGTTTGGTTTATTTGAAATTGAGATTGGTTTATTTTAGATTGAGACTGGTTTGTTTGAGATTGAGATTGGTTTATGTGAGATTGAGATTGGTTTATGTGAGATTGAGATTGGTTTGTTTGAGATTGAGACTGGTTTGTGTGAGATTGAGACTGGTTTGTTTGAGATTCAGACTGGTTTTTCTGAGATTGAGATTGGTTTGTGTGAGATTGAGATTG
>JBBPCV010194253.1:0-13035 GCA_037974505.1 Plocamopherus tilesii
CTCTCTCTCTCTCTCTCTCTCTCTCTCTCTCTCTCTCTCTCTCTCCCTCTCCCTCCCTCTCCCTCTCCCCCTCTCTCCCTCCCTCCACCTCTCTCTCTCCCTCCCTCCCTCCCGTCCATCCATCCATCCATATATCTATCTGTCTAGATCTCTCCCACTCTATTTCTCTGGACCCTGAAGCAGATCATCCTCCTGTGGTTACTTAATGCAGAAAGGGTATACTAGTATACTAGTAAATCAGAATAGAGCGCCTAGACATTTAAATGTATTTACAGTACTTCAGGCAATCATGACATACACTTGGAGTCACATTATGGTCAAAAAGAGTTAATTTAGGTATGATGGTATATTTTACTCTTGCAAAAGATTGACACAAAATCAGGAGATTCTATATACATGGAGTACAGGTTCATGATCCTTTGGCATTTTGGAGTTCATTTAGGATTGTCTTAGCAGATTTTTTCCTGCCCAAACTCTCTGATCACAGATAATTGTGGAAGTTGGTATTCAAATTAGCCAAACCAGACCAAAACTCTTCTTTTTTTATATTTTATTTAGCGGTAGATGAGGACTGGGACGAAGCTGCAGATGATGTAAAGGATGGCAAGATTGGGAGAGAATTAAAACCGGATAAACAAGAAGATAATGAGGACAAAGATGAGTCTCTAGATGAAACGGTGAGTACTCTTATTTGATCATCGGGTAGAAAGTCCATTAATAGTAGTCTTCTCGTTTGTTACTGGTATCTTGACACCTGGTTCAATCTTGATATAACATTTAGTATAGATGTTGTTTTATTGAAGTAATTTTCTGTTTGAAAATAGATAAGAATAGATTTGTTGTGTTCACAAAAATAGCAAAACGAAATATTTATTGATTTAATAGGGTCTATTTGTTTGCAACAACGTTAGTCTTTGTAGATGTTAGCTAAACTTACTTAGAAGATACTTTTTGACTTTAGAGTAAAACATATTTCAATAAATTGTTTTAAATGTGATGAAATTTGTATATCATTTACGATAATAATCTGATCACATGTTTTTGATATTCCTTTGACAAATGACTGTTTTTCTTTTGATTATAAATCTCTCTTCTTTTTTTTTTTTCTTTTATTTCTTTTTCTTTTCTTTTTTTTCTTTTTTTTTGGTCTGAAGAAAAATTTAAAGTAAAATGATACAATTGTTTGGTCTGTTTTGAGGATTTTAAAAGCTTTTCTTCACATTGCTGCTCCTTTAGTTTGAGAAAAAGAAAGGATTCAAAACAAAGGCTGGGAACATAGCAATGCCCTTGGACAAGAAGCGTCCGCTACCTGCATGGATGATAAGGGCGGCATCTGTATCTCCACCAAAAGCAAAGACAACACCATCAAAAAAACCAACATCAACTGCTGTCAGCAAACAAACACCAGGTGACTAAAACTTCCAATGAAATATGAATTTTGCTTACACCTATCATTAAGAATTTATTCTACTCAGCGCAAGTAGTATTTATCAAATACTTTCTTTTCTGTGTAAAAAGAATCTTTTTATTTAAACTCTCTCAAAATACTCCATAAAGATCGCTGCTTTTTTTTCTCTCTTCCAGTATACTTTAGGAGAATTAAGTTATTTTCAAATTCAAATATTCTTTATTTATCCAATAGGTGATTTGATTTATCCAACATCTCCTCATAGGAGTGAAATTCACACATATTTTTATAAATAGGCTAAATGAACCACATTGGTTTCATTGGTACAATGGGTGTATGATTACGGCATACAAGTCTTAGAAATTTAGTGTGAAAGGTATAAAACAGAATTTCTCAGAAGTAGAAGTCCCAACAAAACTACAGTAATTCCATAATGATGACTTAACATAACAAAGAAGCTCATTTTAAAGTAAAATATTATAAAGTCTGAATATATAATGAAGTCAAAACTGGGCTGGGCGGGAATTTAAAAAAAAACAACCCAGTAATGCGGTCTGATGGGATCAATGAGGAAAATGAATATATTTTGTGTGTAATTGCTAACTTTTCTCTGTTTAAATTCTGCTTTTGTCCCTTAGTAGACAATTTCCATCCTAGTCTGAGAGACTAAATATCAGCAAACTTTCTATGGTGGACCTGTAAAAAATAGTTACTGCTGTATTCCGCTTTTATATCCTTTCACCAGTATTTGTTTCCTCATTCCAAGTTTTATATTTTTGTCTTTCTTGTCTTTTTAATCACACTGTGGATCTTTATAATGTTGGTATATGCCTGCTTTTTAACATGGACTGTATTGAAGTAACTCAAATTGATATGTATTTTCTATCTTGTATATCTTTTTGCCAAGCAGCTCAGAAAAAGGCTCACTTTAAGGATGACGATGATGACGAAGAGGAAATGTATGAATCTAAACCAGTGGGAAGGGGTAGAGCCACACGGCTTGATGAGGATGATGATGAGGACTTTGATGAAAATATATCTGATGACGATTATGTGCCAGAAGCCACTTCAAAGAGAGGCCGAACAAAAAGGAAAAAGACATATAGTGAAAGTGATGACGACGACGATTTTAGTGATGATGACGATGATGATGACGATTATTATGCCCCAAAAAAGAAAAAGCCGAAAGCACCAAAGAAATCACCCAAGGGCAAGGGAAAAAGGGGAGGTAAGGGGAAGAAGAAACCCGCAGCCTCTCCCAGAAAAACCCCTGCCAGACGCCGAAAGAAAAACCAAAGTGATGATGATGATGAAGATGTGTCCTTGCCTCGTAGAGGAATTTATGATGATGACGACGATGATGATGACATGGAAAAATCTCGGCCTCAGAGGGCAGCACGACAAAAAAGAGGAAGCTATGGTAAGCATAAGTAGAACATACTCTACCTTTTCTAAAGATATAGCTTTTAATGGCTCTCTTAAGAAGAAAAATAATATATATATATATATATATATTTCTTTGGATGGGGAAGGGGTCCTCAATTTGTGACTGTACTTGAAAAGAATCAATTCTGATAATATCGTTTCAGTTAATGGATTGTTAGTTTGTCTGAATATATAATTTCACCATTTACATTTGACGTATGCAATGGATAGTGCAACATACATTGATTAACTCACCTGTACAACAGATTTAGTACATAGATTCCATGATTCAGGGAACTGTCAAATGCATTTGGTGACAAAGGAAACTGCTGTCAACGTAAATGAAGTTTTCTGTTTTCACTTCAAGAGTGGGGACTGCTTTTATTTTCACTGCCATATTAAAGTAATGAAATTAATGATCGAAACGATTGCTAAGAACTCAAGAACAGTGATGTTTGTCTACTCTGCACCCAAAAGCAAAACTCCTTTATTTATTTTTTTTTTTAACCTGTTTAGGATCAAGACTTTATACTATATATATCTCATGGTGAATGCTGATTGAATGCACAATACATGGTTTGTGCCTGGATATCATTTTGGAAATCAAAGTGAATAGACACTAAAATGTCTGGTTTAACTGTCCAGTATAATGAGACACTGCCATCAGGTGTAATAATGCTACATGTCTTGTAAGCAGGCTGGCGTGCACTGCTTACACAATATATGTTTATAAATGGCTAAATGGCGTTAACAAATTTAGAAAAGAAAAAAAAAAAAAGAAAGATTAGAGCTAGAGGTAGTAAATGTGGACAATACTGTTTGGAGGATCAGCTAATTTGATGAATGCAGTTATGGCCAGTCATTGTTAGACTGTGTTTTTACCTTTGGTATGAAAGAATGAAGCAAAAACTTGAAAAATTCTTCAAGGAAAAAAGGACATCGGACATTAGATCTATACTATTCCTCAAAAAAGCTTTAGTTTATGGATGCATTATTATGTCCAAGTAAAAAGAACACAGCTTTTACCTGCTGTACACTTCTTTTTCACACAATGCATGAAATGATGTGATTTGTAAAATAATTTATTTTGTACGTAGCCTAAATGATTGTTATGAAAATTTATTACAGTGGATGATCCCATGATTGAAGAAGCACTGGAGGATTTTGCTTCAGATGGCGATGAAGCTGATGTAAATGAGGAAAAGGATAGCGATTTTGATCTTGAAGCAGTGGATGACTCTGGTAGTGATTGGGATAAAAAGAAAAAGCAATCCCCCAAAAAAGTGAGTCCTTTAATAACAGTTCTGACTATAATTCATGTTTACAACTTTTAATGTTGTTTCTGATTAGTGTTATTTTACTTTCTAGCAAAGTGATGGCATTCCTGTAACATGTTGCATGTTTTTCTAAAGCACACATAATTTCAGGTTTTAAATATCCATTTAAGTATATATATATATATGTACATCTTTATTTCATTTTTCATTTAGACGCAGAAAACTGGAAGAGGAAAGGTGCCTGTCAAGAAAGGAAAAAAGAAAACACCACGAAGACCAAGCAGAACCAAAACTTATTCTGACGATGATGATGATGACGTCTTAGAAGATGATGAACCATATGTACCTCGACCCTCAAAGAGAAGAGGAGGGGGTGGGGTGACTCGACAGTCAGATGAGAGTGAGGATGAAAAGAGGAGACGGCGGCGTGAGCCATGTCAATACGGTGAAAAGTGTTACAGGTGATTCTGGTTTAAAATTATGTTTTAAAACAATAAAAGCAAAAATAAAAGTTTCAAACTAAACATGAAATTAAACACAAGTACTAAACATTCTTTCAATATTTCTTCATATTGTGCTTTTAAGATGAGATTTAGAAATGTCTTAATCTTATTTCTTCTTTTTGGTAAAAATTAAACCTAATTCGTCATAAGTCAAATATGCATTTCTTCTTCCCTTAAAAGATTGGTGCATTAGTATAATTTAATTTTTTATCTGGGAATATTTGTGTGCATTTGCCTTAAATGGCTTCGATTGTTTATTTTGTTACAGTTATTTCATGCTCATTTTGAAATTGTATAATTTCTCTCTCAGAAAAAATCCAGTGCATTTCCGCACATACTGCCACCCAGGTGATTCAAGCTATGATGAAGATGAAGACAAACCCACGTCAAAAGATACCAGCAAGTAAGTTGTCACAATAATTATTATTTTATACATATATTTTTATGGTATATAGAGATTTACTTTATATTAATGACAACATATATATTATTGTCAAAGATTTTGAATAATTAAGAATGATCTGAAGATGTTTCAAGTAATATAATGATCCACTTCCTATCTTCTTCTTGAATGATTTTTTGAGCAGTAAAAAAAAAACAACAATAGCTGTATTTATTATATTTACATTGTCCTATGTATGTATGCTGACATGTTTTATACTTTTTCTGTTTGTTATACAATATACGCAAAATTCATGTAGCTGATCATGCCATTGATAATAATAACAGTAAATGATCAAATGTTTTTTTTTAATTTGGAGTGTTGGTCATGGATATTTCAATCATTTATTATTTCTTTTTTTTTTCACAGCAGCGATAAAAATTATCATTTATTAATTTTTATTTTTACAGAAGAGATAAAGATTCCAGTAAAGCCACAGAGAAGCCAAGCAGACCGCAAAGAAGTACAGCAGGTGTGTAGCAGAGAAAATTCCATATTTTTTGCAGTCACTGTCCAACTCTCTGTTTTCACTTCTTAGGTTTAAGTTGCAGGAGCAAAAGGGGTATGGAGATGTGTGTTTTTACACTTCAACTGGGCATATTAAAAATAAAATTCAAATTTTATTTTTTCTCTGAGAATTTTATGATGCACTTTCAACACTTAATGGTATGAAGTTAATTTGTTAATTCACATTTTCATTAATAATATGATAATTTTATAAATGCAAAATCTTTTATTTTTGTTATTATTTGATCAATAATTATCATTGCTTTGATATTAATGTATTATTATTATTATTATTATTATTATTATTATATTTTTAATCTAAATCATTTTATTCTTGTATTTGATCTAAATTTATTTATTTTTATTTTAGCATTTATCTGGGTTTTGTTTTTTTTTAATATTATTATTATTATTATTGTTATTATGAATATTATTATAGTTATTAATATTACTAATGTATATGTGTTATCATTGTTATTATCACTTGTCATTTTGACTTGATTAATTGTGACGGGATGAATTAATACTGGCTCATTTTTTATGTCTCCCCAGGCACCCGTCTAGTCACCCAGGGAAGTCTTGTTGATGATGATCTGCCAGATACATATGATTATAATGATAGTTTCATTGATGATGGGACACAACTTTCTGATGATTCTGCCAATGATTCAGACTATAATGCTGAGGAAGACGTTCGTGGTTTAGCACGAGAGGCTAAAAAGTTTATTAAAAATAAAAAAATGGTGAAGCCGGCACAGAAGGCGTCAGACTGAACGGGCTGTCTGTGTGATGCATGAATTAATTTACATATTAGGGCACATATGGATGTGTATACTTGGCTGAGTGGATTATTTGGAGAGGGAATTGGTGGACGCCCCTCTTGAAAGTTCTTTTCTCACTTGTGATTTTGGAGAGCCTTGAAATTTATTTTTAGCACAAAGTCAGTTGTCGATGAAGAGGAATTTCACTTGCTTTGTGGGAGTATATTTGATTTTACTAAATTTACATTTAGTAGAAAGGTGATGGATAGCTGCTTTTGTTTTTTTCAAGTAGTAGTTTCTGGAATGTGAACATTTTTGCAGTAAAGGCCACAATGCAATTTACCAGTTATCTCTTCATTTTGGTTCAGGATCTAGGAGTTTAGTGCATTGCAATGGATCAGGACAGCAGAAAACTTTGTGCTTTTTAGCTTGGCTTTGTTCTCAGCAATAGACAAAGAAACTGGAAGGAATTTGTCAAAAATGTGATTTTGTTCGAGAATGATTATATTAAGTAAAAAATTAAAGAATTACTTAAAAATAATATAAAGTAAAATTTCTCCTTTTTGTCGTGATGAAATAAATATTCTTATTGATGTGATCTTTTGCCATTAACTGGAATTCAGTCTTCCACAAACCAGAATCTCAGAGTCGGGGGTTGTAGAAAACATATAAGTAGAGAGAAAAAAAAGAAGAAAGAAAAATGTTTCAAAAGGGGTTGAGCCAAATACACACTGGAAATAAAGTGATCTGTACACATGATACTGAAACATTACTGCTCAAGTGGAAAGTCAAGGAAGGAAAAAAAAAAAGTTCCGGAAAGAGAGAGAGCTACCGGTATGTTAGTTATGGGGATATTCCCATATGATAAGCTGACCCTGAAATTATGTGTTTATGAGGCCATGAAAAGGGGATCTGTAATAATTGTATCTTCTTGTTGTGCACGTTTGATAGATCTTGCATTATTATATATACTTTGGTTAAACTGGGTGACGGGTAAACCTAGTTTTTTGTACTTTTGTGTTTATACAAATTTTTCCTTTTCTAACTGAAATGAAAATTGAATTTGTCCATTTGTTAATAAAAAAAAAAGTGAAAGACAAAAATGTTTAATAATTCCCTAATAAAACAAACCCTGTTAAACTTCTTAACACAGTACAGTACTACACAAGGAAGGGAATAACAAGAAAAAAGAATGGCATGTTGAAGATGAGAGAAGCAATGTGATGTATTAATGTTCTGAGGATATAAGTGTAAAGAAAAGCGGGGTATTTATTCTTAATCTAACGAGATGGGAGATGAAAGCAGTTTGCTTGTGTACTAATAAATGCATGTATATTTAAAATAAATGTACCAAGCGAGCTCGTACTTGTACAACTGCTCTTCTTTTAGTGAGAGAGAAAATGATGAAGTGTCAATCTAACAAGAACTTGACCTTACTCAAGTCCAAGATTCTATAAAATAATCATTTTACAGCTCATGGTGTTCATTGTCAAATTCCTAGCACATTTAACATACGCTTTATTGATTGTAATTCTATTCTTGGGGTGGTTGGTCTGTTTTCTTCCAGCCAGGTTTTTTTGTTTTGATTTGTTTGTTTTTTTTTTTTTGGGTTTTTTTTAGTATTCTTGATATGTTCTCGGACAGAAAAATCAGCAAATTACATAATGTGTGAGATCTTCACATAATTTTCACAATTTTGTACATATTTATATAATACGAATGATTTATAATATATCATATTGTTTCATTTTCATGTTGGCTATCACATTTACAGTCGATTCATTTTACTTTTTTAGTCTTTGTAAATTATTAGAACGAGTGCGCATCCCATTTGTATTATTAAGATTCATGTATGAATGTATGGCTTTCTTTTATTTCCATAAATATAGGCTAGATCAGGAGATGTAACAATAACATTCTTGGAAATGCTATCATTTTTTTTTTTTTTTACTCACAACTTTCTCATTAAAATGAAGGTAATTTCTCTCATTAATATGTTTAAATGTAAATGGGATGTAACATTTATTGTGATGTTTTTATTGTTTTTTTGGGTTTTTTTGTTGGGGTGTTTTTTGTTTGTTTTATTTTCTTTCATTTTTTGTGTTGTAGTTTTTTGTTATTTTGTTGTTGTTGGCTTTTGGTTTTTGTTGTTTTGTCTTGGTTGTTGTTAGTTTGTTGTTGTTTTTTTGTGTTTTTTTAATTTGTTTTGTTTTTGGGTTGTTTTTTTGTTTGTTTTGTTATTTCTTTATCAGACATTCACAGGGATTTAATTGAAAATGAATATTGCATTCTTTTATCATGGCAACAACTTATACAACACTAGGTTTGTACAATACAAAATGTTTATCTCCAGTAGGACTGATAAGAAAATCTGAAGAAAATCACTGTCCATTGAATAAATCCAGAACTATAGGAATTTAATCACAGCCTTACCCTTTAGATTGAGAGCTCAGCACCTCACCTGAGCTGTCACAGTCATAATCCCATTATGGTTGTTTGTTTATTGGCTGATGCAAAACTTCCTCCATTGAAATGGGGGGAAAAAAAAGATATATATATATATTATATATTTTGCCCGGGTGGCAAACAAGACTTTCATATTCCTTGTGATTATTTTTATTTATAGTGTGGTGCTGTAGTTAAATCTGTAGATTCGTTTGTCCATTTTTTTCACATCTATGTCTACTATCAGTCATTATTTCAGTTTTTGCAGCATTATCATGAATGTTTTTTGTAACACATTATGTTGTTTCATTTTATGTATTCAACCAGATATATGATTTATATATATACATACATTATATTTACATTACAATTTGCATTGTGAAGAAAATTTAATATCCTTGATCTGTAAAGTCTACTTTGAAATTATTTTTTTCTGGTAGTATTCTCTTGCCAAATTTTTTTCTTCATTCACAGGAGACTCCTACAATTCTACACCTTCAGTAACTGTTAGGAGAAAAAAAATGTGTAGCTCTATGCTTACCTAACCAATTCAAAGTACTGTAAGCCATTGTCAATTTCTACAATTTAAGATTCATGCAATTTATTACCATCTCCTGTTGATTTACATTTTATAAATTTAAGACAAAAAGAAAAAAAAAGATTCTTATTTTAGTATGTAAATAAATGAAAAGTATGTGTTTTTACATATATGTTTTGGAATTTCTTCATTTACTTTTATTGTCATTGACATTTTTTTCTTTGGTATTTTTGTTATGCATGTGAGTTAAATTATATCTGGGTTTGAATATCAAAGTAAGACTAATTCAATGTAAATGTGAGGCTGGCATAATGGTCCAATTGCCTCTCTAAAATTTGTTTCATGAGCTTCATACAAATTCAACATAGTTTTAAATGCTTACTTTGATCAATTTTACATGTGTTTTTGTTACCTGCACCTCCCCCATCCCTCACCCCCTTTCCATGTCACCATACTCGTGGTGCTTAAACACAAAAGTTGCAATACAATCTTAGTCTTGACTTGTTTTCTTGTTAGGGTCAGTCTACAAAAAAGTCACTTTAAATGAAAACTCAATTTCCTACGAATCAAATCACATAAAACAATGAAAATGTAGTGCCAATACTCATGGATTTTAATTTTTATGTCACTAGATGTTGGAGAAGAAGAGGTGTGGTTTAAGGGATTTGAAGGCTGTATGGCATTGTCACATAAGCAACCTATTCTATATTAATTTGATTGGCTCATTTCTATTCCATTAATAATTTAGAAATAGAAATGAAACCCGGTCATGCAAATAAACAGAAAGAAAAAAAAAAACCCAACAAAACCAAACCCAAAACAAGGAAAATTTATTTAAATTTAATAGTGCTAAAAATAAAAAAGGAAATTTAGAAAAAGAAACGTGGAAAGCCATTTGATCAATGAAAAAAGAAAAACCAGGAACAAGAAGCAAGGGGCAAGAAAGAATCAAATAGACATTTACTATTTACTTTTAGGGATTAACGAGCATGGATGAGCAAGCGAAGGACATTTTACAAGATAGCTGACAATGGCAACTTTTTCAGGAAATCAAACAGCGGGAAAAGGACTCAGGAAGGTGTTGGAATTTGAGTCCACAAAAGAATGGCTGATTGTTTGGTTACAAACCCATGCATGAAGTGAAGAATAATGAGGGCCAATTTCAAAGGTGCTTTTAAAATCTTAAATATCATTCAAGTATATGCTGTGCACCCACGTTGAATGCAGAGAAAAAAGGAATACATCTATTCATGTATAATTGTTCAACAGACCTTCAAAAAGAGATAGCACACTCGATAAAAGATATATAATTGTGATTCTCTTACTCATATTGGAAGGCTCAAAACATTAAGGTAGGAAGCCAAATCAAGCTGGTTTCAGAGAGAATAGAGGGCCAAGATGTCGCAAACTAAATCCAATACATATAATCATACTACAATAACAAAATGAGACAGACATAGTTCTGAGAATCCGTTTTAAACATAGTAAACATATAGCAGAGTCTATAGCCTTTATTTATGCACTAAATCATTTGAAACTTTTACCAGATATCAGAAATGCCGTATACATAACACTATACATATTTGGGTAATTGAAGCTGTACTTGTTTTGGTCTGGGTTTTTTTTTTTAAGACCGTATCATACAGGTGATGAGGTCACCCCAACGCCTGTTGAGCGAAACTTCATAGCCTAGGTGTCTAACGAAGGGGCCAGTCACAGATCAATGACCCTTCCCCCACCGTTTTTTAGAATTAGTATGGTGAGTGTTTTTTTGTTTCTCTTTTTTGTTTTTGTTTTCCCTCACACAGTGACATTAGGGAAGCCTATGGTTTAGACGTGAGAATCAAACTAGTCCTGGAGTCCCACAAACTTACACATTATAATGACAGAGAATATAATAACATATTTTATTCCTCTCAAGAATTCTGGAGATATTGGGATGTGATTCATTGTGAGCTGTGTTTAGGCAGGGATGAGGAAAAGTGTATGGATAATGTAAAATTACGTCAGTGTACTTTTGATTTGATACAGATCTTTCTGCAACTGCAAGCATCACTGTTTAACACTAACACGTGTAGGTTTAATTGATGCCGAGTAAAACCTCAATAATAAAAAATAAAGGCTCGCTTATATGGTATTACATTACAATATTGTAGGAATGCAAGACTTTCACGGACACAAACATGGTCAGGAATGTTTGATGGACCAGTCCTGCGGGCACAGGATATGGTGGGGGAGGGTGATGGTGTGCCAAATTCTTCTATTTTTCACCCTCGATCCCGAATTTTTCCTTCATGGTCCATTGCAAGTCAACTCTATAGATCTACTGTACGTTTTTTGAATGAGAGTTGAATTTTTGCTCTTTGCTGGCATTGTTTTAATTAAGCGTTCATTTTCCACCACTTCCAGCTAAAGCTTAAATCTTGATACAATATAACATCAGACTCTCACCACTATTACCGCAAGTACAAGTACTAGTAGTAAAATACTACACTGTACTACAAGATGTAAAACAGAGTCGAGTCACCAAAGTCTCACTTTCCATGTGAGGGAGTGAAAGGGTTGCCAATTGACCCTGTGCCTGTAGCTTCACATTCCCTTTGTTTCATTATCATAATCATAACAACAGTAACAAGCTAGCCGGTTGTCCCCTTAGTTTATTAGTAAATGGTATTGCCCCCTGTTAATATTAATAAGTATTTAACTGGAATATTGTGGTTTTGAAGTATTTTTCCTAATTTCAAAACAGGCAAAGCAGCAGCCTGAAATGACTTGAGAATACACTACTTGATGCCAAGTTATCAATTTTTTCTCCCTGGAGAGCATGCCCCCAGACCCCTTAGCAGGGTGGCCAAGGTTCGCGCGACCGCATTATTTTTCTTCTCTCGGTGTTAGCCATTCTCAGGCCTGCTTGTTGTTGATGATCATGATTACAAAGTATAAATAAGGAAAATAAATGGGGGTGTAGACTGAACTCGTTAAAGCCAACCTCTTGTTATCACCAACTTGTATATGCGACCTGCACTGTATATAGAATCGATGTCTAGATTCTTTACCAAGATGACTTAGATTCTTGATCTGGGTTTCTAAATCAAGATATCTAGATCTGTCTACAACCCAAATCAGATATTGGTATATCTCTCTTTCGAAATCAATATGTCTAGAATACTGAATGATCCTTGGTTCCTATATTATAACTTTTTAAATTTATGATTTTTTGTTAGTAAATAGAAGATCTATGCTTTCACAAAGTTATTGGGAAAACAAAGTATTCTAAAAATACATCTTTAATTCAACAGTTTAGTTTTAAGTGGATTTCACTACTTGCAGTGATGGCGATATGCCGAAAATAAGTGTCTCGTATCTGTAGGAAATGTTGGTATGGTTTATTTTATCTGAATGCATTTGTAGAAGCTAAGGAAGAAGAAAAAAAATGGGTCGAGAAAAATATTTCTTGGTCAGAAGTTGCTCTTTTTTTTTTCTTTTTAATTTTATCTGACTTTACTGTACAACAGAGCACAGAACACCCGTAGAACATCATCATCTTTACATTCCAACAAATATAGCCAATTTATGATTTAGGTTAAGTAAAAAAACAAGACCAGAAATTTCAATAATATCATATGATATCATATCATATTTTTAGAGGCCAATTAGGTACTTGGACCTTTACATGCCCCTATCTAAAAAGTAACAGGAAGACGAAAAAAAATAATTATTCACGGAAGG
>JBBPCV010195362.1:0-13034 GCA_037974505.1 Plocamopherus tilesii
TTTTTTTTTTTTTTTTTTTTTTTTTTTTTTTTTTTTTTTTTTTTTTTTTTTTTTGTTTTTTTTTTTTTTTTTTTTGTGCTTAAGAAATCATCAGTTGTATGTTCTGTGAAGAGGAGACTTTGTTTGATCAGATATAAGTTAATGATTTTTAAGTATATATACTTTAATATTATTGTTTACTGAGTGTTTAAAATCATCAACTTTAGAGGATATGGTTGATTTTAAATACAAGATTTCAAGATTTGTATTATTGTTCCATCGTTTTCAGCATACCAATAACATGTTTTAATATGCTCATAATGAAGAGAATCTTGTTGATATTGACATTCAAGTATAGTTGTGAACCTCAACACCATCCTATTTTTTTTTTCCCCAGTGACTGACGTGGAGCAAACAACCTTTGTTTTTGTGCAGATAATCAATAATATTTTGATTACACAGAGTTACAATATCACTATTTATGGCCCAATTCCCAGCCTTATAGATGGACCTTTTGGTGGTCTTGCAATAACCTTGAATGGCTTTGATCAGTTCCTGCAAATTCCTCGTGGACTTGGATGTTTCTTTAATACTGCCAGATGCAATCTAGGGCTGACATTGACTATTCGTCTCAAGATTCTTACTGTTACAGAGGGTATGTGTCATTATTAAGCCTAATCGTCATGACTACTTATTCTTTCATTTGAGAAACATTCATCTCTCATATGTTTTAAGATATTGAAATAGAGAAATATGTTTCTTATTGGCTATCATCAGATGAATTGTTATACCATTTTATAGACAGATGTAGATCATAGAATATATCAGAGGTGACTCAAATATGAAAGAGATTTTTATATATCGTGGAAGTTACTTCTTAATGAAGCCATATTTCCTTTTAACTGTATTGTATTTATCTCTTTGAAATGGAAATTGAGTGTCAAAAAGATATCAAAGATTTCTTCACTCCTATAATCAAGGTGGGAAATATTATCTATTTATAATATGTGTATATTCACATACTTTTCATATCAATATTTCAGTGCTTAAAATGTTCAATGTCAAATTAGTTTTGAGTCTTCATTCTTTTATTTTCATTTATGTTTAAGTATAGATGATGGTTGTGCTGACAATGGCAAGCTCATCCTTTTTTGCCTATCAGTTCAGATATTTTAAGCTTCATGGGAAAGTCAATGTAGTATTTTAGAGAAGAAAAACATAGAGCTCCTATATAGTGCATATCCACTTAATCAGGCTCTCCTCTCTTTACAAAGGGTTCCTAGACAGGCATTTTCTATCCATAAACTGTCTTTACTTCATAATAGTAAGTAAGAGTGTTTAAGAGTAAATAAATTTAACAGCAAGGACTTTTAACAAAAATGTCCTTTATTTGAGTGTTGTGAGCTCACTGTTTCTTAAGAGTGGTTGCCTTCACTATTTGAAAATGAAAAATACTTTAACCCTACTGCCACTTAGCACTCTAAATGGATTTGATCCTGCTGCTTATGTATACACTTACTTCACTCAGTGTATATCTATTGTTAAGTGTAGAGCAGTGAAAGGAATCTTTTTTGCATGTTGTATTGTCTATTGAAACTCATTCTTTCCATCATCCATTGTCTATACACAAACTCTCAAACTATGTCTGCGAATCTAGATCTATTTAAAGAAACTACTATTTCAAAACTTCTAAAAGTCCAACTCCTAAGTAGCCTACAAATCATCAACCATTTAACATGTACAGGACTAGCATTCCAACAAGATTTTCTACTGTCTATAGTTAAGCACTCATTTTGCACTTTGGTGTTGTCAGAAAATAGCTGTAAAGAGCGAGTAAAGTCAGTGTTGCATTTGTCAATGCAATTCAAACCTGGGACCTGGGACCTCACAGTCTGCAGTCAAAATGTCTACCTACTAGACTATAATGCTACACAAAGGGTGCTTTGTAATATAGGGTGATGTTGCCTCTAACCATTAACATTAATATGTAAATACTAGTAGTCTATTATTTTTCAGTATGGTGACAAGAATGATCAGTTGACTGAGTCTGTCAGCTTTTATGAAGAAGCAGGAGGTTAGATTTACAGAGAAACATATCTAGTATGTAACATTATCTACTTTGTTTCTTCCATGAAGGCATGGTTATTTTCACAAGTGGGGCGGATGTTCCTGGGAACATTGGTCTTGCCATTTGGATAAGTCAGGGACGTATGTATGTGAGAGTCAGTACAATTCAAAGAGAATGGACTATTGTAACCACCAAGTATGTTGTCAACGAATTCATGGATATCAAATTATCTTGGAGTGTACAAACAGGTTAGACATATGCCTTTTCTATCTGCTATGCTCCATAAAAGCAAAGTGAATAACTTTATCCAATTTAATCATGATACTCTCTTTGCCATCTCTTTGCCATAAGAAATCTACAGTCTCTTGAAAGTATATCCTTTGTTTGTTTCATGATTGATATTGCTGGCCTATAATCTTATAATGGTGGAAGCTTAACTTTTTTTCAGGATGAAGAAAAAAACTGATGCTTTGTTTCATATTTTAACGCATGACATATGACTTTGAATAGTGTGCAGTTTCAACGATGCTGTACTGTAATCACAAATACTGCATTTTCTTAAACCTTTGGACTCTGAATTCCAAGAGTTGAAAAAGCTGTGCTCTAGAGAATCTCTGATATCTTCCTTAGTTGATCATTTGCTTTCGTCATCACTGAAAACCATATCCTATCATTCAAAAGGCTTTTTAATAAATTTTCCTGTCACTTTCACTATCATAGTTAAAATTAAGATGTCAGACCTAATTCTAGATTATATTTGTCTTAAGTTGAGGATAATTCCCTTTTAATATGAATTATAGAACATGGCATTTTATGGTCTGCTTAGCATGATATATTGGGAATATGGGTGCACTAGGAAGACTTAAAACTTGCCCATCAATCTTTGCATCAGCTCAGCAGTTTGATTGGCTGGCTTTTGAGTGATGAAATGGCCTGATCTAAGTCCAGTCCCCAAGATTGCTGATCCATTTACCTGATCATAAGCATTAATGATCCATATACAGCTGGTCAATAGTCTTGATGGACACAACATTTGTAGATATCAAGTACATCAGATAGAAAAAATGCAAAAGAGCCTTGAAATTCATCAACATTTAAATGGATTGTGTGGAGTTAGAGCTTTGTAGACTACAAGGAAAAATAACAAATTGGTTATCTTTTTCAAAAGTTTGAAAGTTCATTCAAAATTGCCCATTGAAAACAGGAAACAAAATTACAAAAAACTCATAATTTTTTATTTCTCACTCAAAAAATGGATGCCCACCTCCAATTATTTATACCAACTGTGTTGTGTGTGTTGAGAGGATGGAATATATTAGACATACTATTTATGAATGTTGAAACAAGGCAGAGCTTCAGAAAGATCTTGTCAAAAGCTGAAGATTCTTTGTGTTCATTAAGTTTCAGTTCCACTAGAAATGAAAGTAAAGGAAAGGTTGTGATCAAAGACAATGTTACTCTTTAATATTTTAGGAGAATTTGTTTTAGTCATTGGTGAAAAAGCTTTTCTTTTTTTAAAGAGACAAACAAACATAAAGAAAAATGCTTATTACAAGTTTGAATGGCCAGTATTGTCTTCTGCATTATTTTATATGATATCTGAGTATTTGTTGAAATTCTTTCCTATGTGATTTGTCTTTGAATGACTTAAAACATCTAATTCATTTGAAATGTTCAATTAATTTTAAACACAAATCAGGTTTAAGATTACTGATTGGTGACAAATTGGTTGCCATGACGACACAGTATGTGGTGCTGACTCAAGAAAACCAGAATTCCAACACTCAGTTGTTGATTGGCAGAGGCAACAGGACAGACAGCTTCTCAAATGTTGTGATTGATATAATTAACTTCATCTCCTGCACCATAGACACAGCTGATAAATTGGACTTTAATGTTGGTGAGTCTATGCTGTCCATGAATAAAAACTTGAAAGCTTTAAGTACTTTGTGTATCAAATAATTACTTGGTTACTGAAGATGCATGTTAGATTTTAATGTCAGATATACTTAAAGATACCATTTATTTGATAAAATTGATAAGAATACATCAAAGAATGGAAATAAAAAAATACTAGTTACAAGAATATTTTATTTCTTTGTTACTGGAGGTTGAAATTATTCTGGGATGTGTACTTTTCTAAATTGTCATATTCTAGTTTGAATGTTTAGAAGCTTTTAAAGTTACCTCTTTATCTTATTTTGTTGCCCTGATTAGCTCTTCCAACATTTGAGGATAAGCCTGAGTTTGATCTACGCATGGAGAATTCTACATCACCTGTTAAGTTTGAGTGCTCATTTGATGCTTTGGAACCAGAAAAAACTGAGGAGTTTGAGTACACTGTCTCTTGGTATGTTGATGAAAACAAGATTGCAGAAAATCCTATTGGAAATGCTACCAGTGCATTCTTGTATGAAGAATCAATCCCAGTCCTTTCCTATGATGCTAAAGTGAGTCCATATTATGATCTTTTCACTAAATAGATACACATATCATATACATCAGATATATGATGCACATTTGTATTTTATTTCAAAGATAAAGTAAAGATAGAGGTGAAGACAAGATAAAAGTGCCTGTAATTTATATCAGTCACAATGATAAATGCATAATCCTTTATATATAGAGATACATAGATATATTACTTATGCGTTGTCACAAATACATACACAAAATTAAACATCAATTAACAATTACTTTGTATTTTGCTGGTGGTGGTGATCGCTATACACTGCCTTAGGCCCCCACTTCTGAAAACGATTCTCCTTTTCCCTCGATTTAAGAGTCACAATGAGAATAAAGTGTCTTCTCCAAGGACACACCACTGATGCATTTCTCAAGACACTAATTATGTTCAGGATTGCTTGACTAACTGACCATATCAGTATGGATGCTACTTAGTCATCAAGGCACATTTTTTGTCCTACTGTCTTAAATCTAATTTTCATGCTTTAACCCTTTCAGTGCCAATCAACGATATATCGTTATAAGCATGATTCAAATATTTGGCTGCCATAAGCCCATATATCGACATGAGCATGATATAATTCCTCAGCTGCTAGTTGCCCATATATCGGGATGAATGTACTTATTCCAATATATCAGAAAATTGTAGTCAAAAGAGTTAAATCTTGCTTATTCCAATGTGTCTGCAGATGGCAATCAAAGAGTTAATGGCGGAAAATATCTTTAAGAATAGCATTTATTCTAAGAGGGTTACGAAATGTTCTTTTTGATTAAAAAAAAAACTATTAGAAGAAAGAGAAATATGGCTATTTATCACTACATATTAATATTATTATTATTATTATTATTATTATTATTATTATTATTATTTTTATTATTATTATTATTATTATTAGGGTTATTGTTATTATTATTACCATTATTATTATTATTATTACCATTATTATTATTATTGTTATTGCTATATTATCATCATTATTATATCATTATTATTATTATTATCATCATCAGTATTATTATTATTATTATTATTATTATTATTATTATTATTATTATTATTATTATTATTATTTTTATAGCTGTCATGTGGTGTCTTTGCCTGTGTGAAAGGAAATTGTGAAAACACCAATGGTCCAGAAAGAAAAAGTCATCACTTTTTTGCAAAACTGACGGTAAATATTTAGCATGTTATTAAGAAGCATTTTGAGTTTTCTGAATAACAATCTTCCTTTTTTGTTTTGTCATACCCTTTGAAATAATTTTCCTTCTCATTCTGTCTCCATTCTACTGTTTCTCTATCCTCCTTTTTCATCATATCATATATTATCTTTGCCTGTGAATTAATTTGAAAAGATAGGACCGCATTGTATTCAAAGCCAAAATATTAATATCTGTATAATGAAAAAGGTTTGTCCATGAAAACCATGAAAACCATGAAAAATGTGTGACTCATATCAATGACAAAGAAAGGGTTTTATAGAACAAAATTTTGATTTTTCAAAAAATTCCCTCTAAGCATTGTTTTCAAATATGAATAAATAATTTATGAACAATTTAAAAAGAGACGGTTCAAAATCAGGAGCTGTGAAAGTAATATCAACCTTGCCTATCACGTAGATTGTTCTGCAATAGTTCTGTCATCACAGAGAAAGAGTATTCATGGAGGATATCAGTAGAGTTTGTAAACCATTAGGCAAACTTGAAGGTGATGTCATCCTAAATGTATTAGAATAAGGCTGTTAGATGAACAAAATAGCAATGAAAGATTCCATTCAAATGATAAGAAAATAAATCCCTTTATGCTGCTATTCTCAAACCAGAGCTATTTCATGTGATATGAAGAGGATAGTTTTGCAGTTGCGAATCACATGGCATTCCTTTTGCCTTGTGGGATTGAGAAAAGCAATCATAAGATAGCAGGATACTTCAGGCTTTTTGAGCAGAGACGTGAGGGCTTGCTTTGATCACAACGTTTATTTAAGATCTAGTACTTGTAAAAGAGATATCAGAAAGGCAAGATAACCTTACATATTTTAATGATGACTCTAATTTTCAGATTCTGGAGAAAAAGATCACTGTAAAAGAGGGTTCAAAGTCAGGAGCTGTAAAAGTAATATCAACCCTGCCACCAAGATTGTTCTGTAATGATTCTGTTGCAGAGGAAGACTGTTCATGGAGGATATCAGTCGAGTTTGTAGACCAGAAGAAAAACTTGAAGGTGACATTATCTAATGGATTAGAATATGGCTACTAGATGAACAAAATACCAATAAAAGATTCCATTCATGTGTTAAAAAGACAAATCAATCAAAAAACATGTTTGATCATGGAAACTTCTCCTTTCCTCCTGATAAGTATAATTTTTGCTCAAGAATTATGACATGTATCTTTCCTATTCAAACATTAATATAAATTTCGGAGTTGGGATAAAATTTATTATTCATCTTGAAGAGATTGATAGTTTTAGCTTTCCTTTTGTGATGGACTGAAAATTATCTTACAGTGTCTTGATGGGAGCCTGCCACCTCAAGCCCTCATCATTTGGAACGGCAATGCTACAGAGAATGGCTGTACTGAGACATTGACTTCACTTACATGGCAGACAGGAATTGAGTTTGCTGTTGCAGCAGGCATTGATGGCTTGAAGGATGGAACCCAGAAAATTTCCATCGAAGTCAACGCAACTCTCATTGTCCAAACTTTTATTCAAACCACCATCTCTGTCACAGCAGTTCAGGTCATTACTTTTAAGGGTGTTGTATTGTATTAAAATATAAAAATAGTTTATAATTATTCATAAAGAGCACCATTGATATATCTGTGTCAGGTAGCCAAATTATTATTAATAATCTCTTTTTTGTTTATTTACTAAATGAAAATGAAAAAAATAATCCATGATATTAAGTTTACGACCTTTACAATTATAATTGATCAGATATCTTTTGTTTTTATTTCAGGTGGAAATTGAAGACAGTGATTCTTCCAAGGAATGTGAAATCAGTGGAGATCCTCATTTAATTACATTTGATGGCTAGTATGTGACTCTTTCTTGGCTTTTTTTTTTAAGCTTTAAAACTCATATGCAAAGTACGAAACTGAATCATTGACAAATCTTTTAAGGAAGGGAATATATTATTTACTAACATCTGTGAGTTTTATATCAGATAAATGCAGTCCCAGTTTTTAATGAAATATTTCTTTGAATGATGAAACAAAGATATATCATTTAAAATTTTAAAATGCAATCTACATGATCTTACACAAAAATATGAAAGCAGCACAACTTTTTGATAGTTTTTGATTTGGAATTTGCTCTTTATTTTCTGTTCTTCACCCGTTAAAACTTTTCCATATCTCAGTTCATACGACAATTACCTAGAAGGTGAATTTGTGCTTGTCAAACATGAGACTCTGGACTATGAAGTTCGTGTTTTCCTTCGGCGCTGCACTGAATATGTGGATTATGCATCTTGCATTTGTGCTGTTGCTGTTAGACTTGGAGATGATGTTGTTCGAATCAACAAATGTAGTCCGGGAAGAGGAGAGACTAATCAGTTCCTTCCATTGAGAAGAGTGCTGTTCTTGAATGGAGAACTATCAGCTGGCCTTCGAATCTTCTCCAGTGGTGAAGACACTACCAGAGTAAGTTTTTCCTTTTTTTAACAATTTTTCTCAAATTTTTATCATATAGATTACCAATATGTAAGAAGGTATTATTTTTTTTTAAACTACATAACTTATAATCTGTCTCTTCATGCTCTATTTGGATCAGAATGATATGACAACTTCTTTTAACATTTGCCTAAATGATAGGAGAATAGCATCTTATCAGGTCCTCACACAGCCCATTGACCTATCATAATTTTTTTCTCACAAAAAGTCATGAAAAAGATTTTCTTTCCTGGAAATGTCTCTTTTCTCAGATTGTTCTCCCATCTGGAACCTTTGTGAGCATTGTTAATCCAAAGGCTTCACGGCTGCAAGGAAAATACTTAGATGTGTATGTGAAACCATCTGTGTTTGACATGAATAAAGTCACTGGAATGTGTGGTAATTATGATGGTGATGAGGACAATGACAAACTACTTGTAACCACCACCAAATTAGAAGCAAGCAGTGATGAGGAACTATCTCTAAGCTGGAGGTTTGTGGTGGCAAATCTACTATGTCTGTTGCTTTGTCATTCTTCTAGAGGGATGGGGCATTTTATTTTGAACTATCTCTAAGCTGGAGGTTTGTGGTACTAAATTCAACTCTAATGCTGTAGTCTATTACATTTATCTGTTGTGATTTTTTGTCCCACTTCATTTACTAAACTGTGAATAATAAGACAGTTTCAATCATTAAATAAGCATTTGCTAGATTATCTTTTAACACTTCAGTATTATCCTAAGATTCAACTACATCTACTTTCTTTGGAAAATCATTCTCTAAATGTATCTTTGATTTATAAATGAATTTTATTTTTCATGACAATTTGTCACATAACAGATATGGGTATGAATAAAAAAAAATGCAATTTAAGTAAATCAAAGTTTTTGTTTATATCAAAATCAAAACAACACATATCAATTTTATCTCAGAATATCTGTTGATACTGAATCCATCTACAATGGAGTATGTGGCACATCTTCGGTTTTGAAAAAGGAAAATGTCATTGCTTGTGACTGCACAAAAGGATTGACACCTTCTTGCACAATTGATCAAGTATCCTTTTCATGTTCCTCATCAGATCGAGGATCAGGGTTTAAAGGTATCAAAATAATCAATTTATCAGTATATCAAACATTATTAACACCTTCACTTAGTACATCAAACATTATTAACACCTTCAGTTACAACTTTTCATTTTCATATTCCCTGATAGATAATGAAAAGATCTCAAACATGTCAAGATACAGTCATTTTCCTATAATATTAAAAATTTCATTTGCTGTGTTTCCGTTATCTTAACATCATTTTATTTAGACCCTTGACAAACTATCAAAACCTTATGATTCTTTGTGATTCAATAAAGTTGCTTAAATGACATTGAATTATTAAAAGATTGCTTCAAACAGAATTCTATAACTATTAGAAACTACTTTTCCTCAACACAGGAATCAGAAAATAGTTGCAAGGTTATTATTTTCACATTTGAAGATTATGTGTATTGAGATATTTCATTGTTATTCAATTTTCAAAAGGGAAAGACATCACTCAACAAATTATTGAGAGTTCAAGAACCCAAAAGCCACCCCAGAAATGTGTCACTACTCAGGTCATTCCTGGATTTGAATTTGAAGCAAACTATACCATAAAGGTTTGTTTTATATCCCATAATCACGCAGTGTACATATAAAAAAGTGATGTATTACCAATATTCTCTGGCAGTTAAATCGAATGACAATTTCCTGTAGTAATTAACAAATGTTGGCTTTTTCTGCTTTCTGTAATCACATCTTCATCCAAATATTTCTTTCCCCTCAAATTTTACATTTTAAAATATAATTTTAATTAATTACCTTGATTATTAACTCAATTATAGAATGGTTTTATAGACATTTCAGCTAGATATTAATTAGTAATCTTTGGTGTTTAGATTATGGGGTGGGAGTCGAGGATTGTGATGGTCAATTCTTTTTTTTTTAGGAGTATGTGTTATTTTATGCATTATTAACATGCACAACACATTTTAAGTGTTGCTCACATTGTTGCCATGGAAACAGCCACTAAATTGTATTTGAACAGAAATTTGGCGACTAGTGTATGAATGTGCATTGTCATGCTGCAGAACTGAGTCTCCACCATACCAAACCCATCGCAGACTAACTGTGAGCTCATCGAGTTGAAACATATTGTTCTGAGTTCACTGTCTGTCCTTGTTCTATAAATTCCATATGAACTACACCATCCATGTCCCAAAGAATGATAAACAGGACCTTTCTTGCTAAGGCAATAACTTTGAAGTTCCTTGGACTCTATCAACTTTGCTTTCTTGATCATAGTGTTATATCAACAATTTGTCTCCATCACAATTTTCTTCTGAAAAATCACCTTTACTTTGTCATATTGTTTCAAAAGTTGGGTTCAAATTTCTTTTAGTAGTGTTTTCATTTCTGTAGTCAATTGTCTTGGGAACCACCCTACCTTACCTTACCACTACAGCGCTTCCTTTGAAAATGATGTTTCCTGGGATGTGAACATCCAGACACACTTTTTATATGCTGTCTGACTACAGCCACACTTCCAGCTTCTGCTATGTCATGTACTTCTAGCCAGCTCACAATGCCGTCTTCGCACCGTCTTCTAGGTCTACCTCTGCTTCCTTTCCCCTCCACCTTCCCTTCCAATTTTCTCCATTGTGTTGTCTCTCTTAATGGGACCAAAATGTGATAGCTTTTGGGTTTTTTTTAATGTGTTGGATTTGGTAGCTGTCTTTTATGTTTAGATGCTTTCTGACTTCTTCATTTGTGATTTTTTGTTTCCAAGTTATTTGTAGGATTTTCCTGTAGCAAGTCATCTCAAAGGCTTGGATCTTGTTTATGTCGTGTTGGTGTAGTGTCCAGATTTCACAACCATATAAAGCTATTGGGAATACACAAACTTTGATAATTCTTACTTTGGTTTTGGTGGTCCAAGAGAGATGTAACGATATGGTGTACTTATTCTTTTGAATTTCCAACTTCATAATCAATTTCTTTTTGTGCGACGCTTCAATTTGATCTAATCAACTGCTTTTTATCATGTCAGATATATCAGATGCACAAAGAGATCTACTTGGAGACTTACAATCATGAACATTGTCTGTTGATTCCTCTTCTCTAAAAATTGTTACTCATTTTCAAACTGTGCTATCCGAAATACACTATAAAATTGCCATACGCACATTTCATTCTTTTATGGATGTTTGCAGCAGAGCATCCTTCAGCCGTAAGAAATTCACTAACAAAGCACTGTTTGATGAACTCATTGGAAGTCACCAGTTTCTCATGTACTGAAGTGGCTTGCTAGTGTTGCAACATCATTGAATTGTGAGCACAAATGGTTTCACACAAATTTGTTGTTGTATCTGAGTAAAGACAATTGATCCAATCAGCTCACCCTTGTATATTATAAACCAGAGGCTGATATGTTCACAGAAAATGGATCAAATCAAAGTGTCCCCAATAGAATTTAAAAGAAAATGAGTAAATTAGAGATAAAACTCAACATTAAAACTTTCACCAATTTTTAATTTTACTTTGTGCGTTATTGGTGGTATGTCTGGCTTGCAATGCAACTCTTCTCACCAACAACTCATGTCTTGTTATCTCATTGTCGATGGTTTAAATCTAAACAGCATAGTTTGTAAGACTATTTTTGTGATCTTGAGCCACTTTTTTATTGAACAGATCCCCACATGGCCAACAGAAGTAAATAATATCACCCTTGAAATAGCAACAACAGCTTGTCAAGAGGCCATAGAAAGAAGGGTTTCAGGATCATGTCAAAACATACTAATTGAGGAAATTTCCCCTGCCATTAACATTTGTGTTAAGGACATACAGCTGGCAGACAATTTGACTTGGGCTGAGTCTGCTGCTGACAAGATTTCCCACCGATGTCAGATCATTTTTGAAGTTGACATTACTTTGTGGGTCAATGTAACTATCAATGGAACGTTGGTAATTCAACCACCAGTAGATGTATTGACTCCGTTTGTATGTCCAAACAATTGCAGTGGAAATGGCATTTGTCAAACAGGTATTTTTCAAATTTCATATTTTCTTTGGTGCTTCTTTAATATGTTTTGCAGATAATGGTATCAAAAAAGAACTTTTAAAAGGTGATAAATGAAGATTCACACTTACACAAAAATGAATGAGCACCAATCCACATTTTCCTCTAATGCACCCCACCTTGACAAAAATTCAAATTATATATACAGTTTTGATTAAATTAAGGTATTTGGCACCTAACATAGAAAAACCTATTACTGCTAACTCAATAATTTAAGGGGTAGTCTTACAGAAAACTCATATATTATCTCAATTACAGTTAAAATGTGTTTTGTGTTGAATACCTTGTATTTTTTTAATGTTCAAATTATCTGAAAGACTCAGACAGCTATATATTCTTATCAATAATGTTAATGTACCAAAAATCAAATCCTTCTCTTATTTTGGTAACATTCTTGGACAATTGTGCATGTTTGAAATCTTAAATATCTTTTGTTGTATCGTACACTGATTGGATGTTTATTCCATAATCTGAATAAATTATCTCAGACTCTGCATGCTTTGACAGTATAGATATGAAGGACAGTCATTTAATGATAGACACTATTTCCAATAAAAAGCATATGACAATTTGGTTATTTCAGTCTTTATATAACGTTTCAATCTAAATGACAATTGAAACAATTATTTTAGAGTTGATTGATGACCACAATAAAGTAAGGCAATTATGTCTTAAATTATTTACAGATGGCTGTGCTTGCAACTCTGGTGTAAACCTACTAGGAACTTTCCTTGGTGCGGATTGTTCTATACCTGCGACC
>JBBPCV010196473.1:2500-13034 GCA_037974505.1 Plocamopherus tilesii
TATCTTTTTCTTTGGAACAAGGACCACTGTAGAGAAATAATAGGAAATTAAAACGCTTGTGTTGACTTCAACTTTTTTGTCCGAATCATTGAATTTAAGAAGAAAAAGAAAACGGATGACTTGATGTTAGCAACTGCCCTAGCCTAGTCCTAGGCCTAGCAAGCAATACTAATGATCGCCGCGGGCACCGGACTGGATTAATAGTAAATAGACAATGTATTAGTGTCTTACAAGTACAAGATGCCACTGATTTCATCGCAGTAGACATAATGGGTCGTTACACTTTCACTGTCATGATTTGGCTTAGACGACCATCTTTTTTTCTCTTGCTCATATCAGTAAAGAAGGAAAAATCCATGGCACAGTTATCACCATGTAAATTATGCCTTCCAAAGCTTTGCCGGTTGTTTTGAACTTTGGATATGTTGATCTTTCTTCTTCGCTCCAAACAAGATCAACTTAAGCATAATCAACTGTATTAGTATTAGTATTAGAAAATAAATAAAACTGAAGTTACAAAAAGGCATGTGTATAATACTGACTGTTTTGTCTTATGATAAGATGAGACAAACTTTATTCATCCTTTCAAGGACATTTTAGATGAAGTGTCTGTAAATTGGCAAATAACTGAGAGAAAGGCCCAGAATTGCACTACTGAGTAAAATGAGGAGAAAGGTAATGTGTATCTTAGTCTCTCAACTGTTATTGTTTTCTTATTTCTCAGCATTTCTTCATTTAATTAAATTGTCAAGCCTTTTTCAATTTTCATGTCAAGTAAAACGAAAAATTATGGAGTTTGATCAGGTAAGAATGCTAATGCTATGCTAATGCTTACCTCAGTGAGATGAATCGGTGCCACTGTCCCTTGTTCAATTCTCAGTGGAACAACAAATTTTTCTTTCTACATTTGCTTTATTAAATTCTTTCCTCTGTATTTGTATATATTTTCTATGGAGCCTATTTAAATTATCTGGATGTAGTGTGTTACATCTAATTCTTTGCTGCATTTTTAAAGTAGTCCAAAAAGGTCGACATATATCAATATCAAGTCTTGAGAAAAACCAAATGGATTTATCACACAAAGTAACAATTAGATCGATTAGCGCTGAAACCGTAAAATTAATGACTGTGAAAAGGACGAGCTGAAAGCATAACATATGCTTACACTTACATCAATCCAATAAATGAAGACCCAACCCCTACAGGCTAAAGAATACTAAGAAAAACTACTGAGCAAATCTGTAGGATAGACCTACATTGTGTATTGAATCACAAGTTTGCTTGTGCATCCAAAAAGAGCAATAAAGGAATAGCGTAATAGTATACATTATAATCACAATCACATGGTTTTACAATCACATTGAAATAGAATGTTATATTTAAACACACAGAGCACTCAAGACATTGAGTGACAGCATTTTTACATTAAATATTGCCTTGGGAAATTTTATTATGTAACAATGCTAAGCCTTTCTTCAGAGGCACACATGTTTTATTTTGTAACAATATCAAATATATATATATTTTTTTTTTCATCAATGAAATATACATTGTATACATGATATCTTTAAACATTAAACAAAAGGGAAAATCAGAATTTCATCTTGAAATTAAATAAAAAATTCCACTTTCCTAGCTTTTTAAAAGACATGTGGTATGACAAAAACATACAAATAAAGGTTTTGTTTTCTTTTTTTTTAATTTGAACTGTTCTTACAAAAACCAAAATAATCATTGTTAAAATAATCATACTTTTATTATTAGTATTACTAGACACAGGTATGAGTCAATGGGGCGAATTATAAGACAAAGAAATCATTAGATCTAATACATTAGATCTAGACAAATTATGAAAGCCCCATAGAAAATATTTACAAATAAAGAGGGAAGAATTTAATGAAGAAAAATAAGAGAGCAAAATTTGTGGTTCCACTGAGAATTGAATCCGTGACAGTGATACTGAATCATCTCGCCGAGGCAAGCAGAGCGTTCTTACCACCCCAAGCCAATCCACTTCTTAAAGAATTTAAGAACGCTCTGCTTGCCTCAGCAAGATGATTCAGTGTTACTGTCCTGAGTTCAATTCTCAGTGGAACCACAAATTTTTCTTTATTAAATTCATCCCTCTATGTATGTAAATATTTCTATGGGGTTTTAATAATTTATCTAGATCTAATGTGTTAGATCTAATAATTTCTTTGTTTTATTATTAGTATTACTAATTATAATACAGTAGTTTTCGCCAGAGTGCCAGGTGGTCGGGAGGCAGCTTAACCAGGCACAAAGGCGATATGGAACCTGCGGCTCCCAAATGGTCCGATTTTCATTATCTTGAGTTTTCAAATCTCATTAAGTTTACAACACATCTTGACACGTGATTGTCACGTATGGACAAAGATAATCTTGCTAAGTTTTTAAACCACCTTTAAGTTTACAAGCCATGCCACCAATTTCAGAAAGTTCAAAGATACCCCTGTTCACAGCCAGACAGTGATCATTTTGTCGTGACAGGGAGGAACTCGAGTGCATTGTGTAGCATAAATCTGTAGACAGTCATTCACTTTGACCAACCATCTTGTTAAGACAAGGCAAAGGCTGTCTTGCATCATTAAAGTGAGCAGATCTCTTCATAGATATCCAATTTTAGGCCAGGCCTTTTGCATCGTGTTAATGAATTTAATTGGCTGGACAGGGGACCAGCAATGGGAGCAATCATTTGTTACCTGTTCCAGACTCAAAGGGGTGGTAAAAGTGAGTGGGAGGGACGCCTTTTGACACCCTAGCAAACTACAGACAGTTCATGGTCACTTTATCCATAGTAAGTTGAAATTTCAAGGCTTTTTTGATTGACACCATGCCAACATACGAAGGCGGCAGATGACTTCGAAGGCGGGCACTTAAAGTGACGATTCTGATAGTAAAAAATCGGTTTCTTCAAAATAGCAGGCACTTCGGCATTCAGCCAGAGAGCACTCTCATGAAAACTACTGTACTACAACTACAAGTATGAGGCAGATTCACAAATTTTTTTTTTTTTAAACAAAAACTAAAACAACCAAAATACAGTGTGAATCACTTATATCGACATCTGCTACATCAACATTTCCCTTATATTTATATCGACATACTTTGGTTGGTCCCTTTTTGTTTTTCTCTTTATTGTTTGTAAATTTAATCCTCTATATCGACACCCCCTTCCCTCATATTTCTCTTATATTGACATGTTGATGGTCAAGCTAGCTAGGAAAGATGAACCAGAAAGACATTTTTGACCCAGATTGTGCTTGCTGACTTAACACAGCTGATCCCTGGTTATTGATGCTAGCATGCATGCATAGTAGAGTATCAACACAATGACGCTAGATCTAGTGTTAGAACTTCACTGTAAGTTACAAGAATAAAGGAGGGGATTCAATAAATACGACACAGGTGAGCGGGCATGTGTGTATGTGTGTGTGGGTGTGTGTGTGTGTGTTCACCATTATTTGGTTTCTTTTATACATATCAACTTTCTCTTATGTCGACATAAATTATCTGGAACCTTGTATTTAGATATATCAGGTGCACACTGTATGTAAAATTATGACAGTAAAAAAAAAAGTACAATCATAAAATTTCACTTAATTAATATGAACAATTGATTAATATTAATAATTAAAATGGTTGTGAATTTCCTTATTTTCAATTACTCTTGCTTTTTAATCAGCAAAGTCATTCACTTTGACAATGGGTAAGTTTAACTTAAATTTATTACATTTATGAAGCACCTTTCATAAAGGCCTCAAAGGGCATTATAATTTGGATAATGAAAACATGAAGGCATTAACTTTGAATACAAAGCATTACTATTATACACGTACACACTCATTTCCAACACTATGGCAAACATATTATAATTTTACGAAAATTAAGGAAAAAAATAACAGTAATATTGAAATAATCATGTACATTAAATTATCATACACATGAAATCAAGATGGATACTCCATAAAATGATGTCTTACGTCATTTTCTAGAAGAAGTAATTCTGCGAACAGATCTTCATCACAAGGAAAGGGAGTTCCACGCAGAGTGTCCTACTTTACAAAAAGATATATATACAGCCAAAACATTGGAGGTTTCATTCTTTGATTTTATAGAAGAAGGCTTCCCTTAGATCTTATTTAAGTTGCCAAATTAAAGGGGGAAAATTAGTTCTTGAATGTGATATGGAGATTAAGAATTTAGTGCTTTAGTGCAGAGAAATTATAAGAATCTGGGACAAGTGAACAAGATTGAGGGATGTGGGAGTGAAGATGTTATGAATTTATTTACTTAATGTTAGTGCAACTGAAAATGTAGCCGCTGAATTCATTAGAAGAGCCAGACTCAATATTAATTTTGCATTGTGAATAAATCAAGCCCATTTTCTAAGGTCAAAACTTAAAAAAAAAAAAATGTCCAGGAATATCAGGTAAATCAATAAATGAAATGCAACAAGGTGGGTGACATTAGTTACGGGTTTGCCCAGACTTTTATGACATTGCTAGTGTTTTCAAATCAGGACGTGAGTCAAGTTCGTGACACTTTATGCCTACCATAAACTACTAAAAAGGGCATGGGAATACCCATTCTGGAAATGTCATATTTTAAGTGTCCTAAAAATCTCTCTATAAAGATCCCTGTGGCAACAATCTAAGCAAATGTCAAAATACTATTCCTTTAACTTAAGTTTAAGTATGCACACATAACAAGGAAAGTTATTGTGTAAAGATATGAAAATTATTGCATTTTACCCTTCGAGCACAATTTCACATTACAATCACCTACTGGCATTACTGTAACGGATATGGTAGCAAAAAGAAAAAGTACAAATACTGAAATAGAAGCATTAATTAAAGTAACAATAACAACAACTCAAAGCAGCAGTGATGAAAATAATAATAAGAGCAATGATAATAATAAGAACAATGATAATAATAATAATAATAATAATAATAATAATAATGATAATAGTAAAAATAATAATAATAATAATAATAATAATAATAATAATAATAATAACAATAATAAAATCAATATAATTAATAAAAATATAAAATATCATAGTGATGATATGTGGCAGCTTTTCATTTAGTTTTCATTGTTATTTATCTGTTACAGCACAAGACTTTCCACTTCATCAAACTCTCTAAAGCTAACTTTCAACTCTTGCGAGGTATAAATTTGACCCGAACTTCTCTGTCTGGAACTTGCAACAGTCGGTAAACTTGACCAAGTTCATCATGATGCCACTCCAGTTTGAAACGCCGAAGAATTTTAGCAGTAAACATGGCCAGCTCTTGCTGGGCGAAGCGAACACCTGAGATGGGAAGAGAGAACGAATGAACGAACAAAGACAAAAGAGAGAGAAAGAGAAAGATATAGAGGGTCAGAGAGGCAGAGGTAAACAGAGAATGGTGTTGAGGACCAGATAAAGAAATTAAGTGAAATGCTGGTGGAACCATAAAAAAACAACATGTATATGTATATATATATATATATATATATATATATATACATACACATTATCTGTTAGTTCTAACAAAATCAGCATGACAGAGTGTGAAATCTGGGTGGGGTTTCATTTTTGTCTCATGCAGACATCTAGCTAGTCATGTCAACAGAATCGGAGTGTCAATCGGGCAATTGCTCTACACATGCACTGGTTGATTCCTCATACAAGACAAGGGCCTTCACCATGCCATCACCACGCACATTGATTGAAACACTTTCTACAGATTTGATCAGAATCACCTATTTGTATCTAACAATAAGAGGGACATAATATTATTAACCCCTTGAAGACATGCTAGCCATATAAGCCTGCAGCCGGCTTGTACCCTATGACATGCCAGCCATATACAGCCGGAAATGTTTACACCTCAATTTATTCATAGCATAGCACAACAGGGTACGCAACTGAGAAGTCTAATCTTTCGATGTCATTGTTACAGTTACACCCTTAACAGCTCGCTAGTCCCTTAATTTATAATTCAAAGTCTATTTTTTAGATGTGTGGTATAAAAAGAAAAAGTATGAAATGTGCTTCCATCATTTTTTTTTTAACTTTTAGCCCAAATCTATTCCTTCGTGTTGTAAAAGTGTATAATTTGCATAACAGAAAAGTTGAAACGCTCCTCTACAAGAGGTAAAAAAAATAAAACAATTATCTTTATCATTGCAGAAAAAAATGTTACACCTCGTTGAAAATAGGTGAATATCATGCGTCTCAACTGCCAGCCCCTTAGTTTATAGTTCAGTTTGTTTTTTAATGTTTGGTATAAAAAGTATGAAACACACTTCTTTCAAATTTTTTACTTTTTTAGCCCAAAGCTACTCTTATGTGTTGTAAAAGTGTATGCTTGATATGCTAGGTGTGTGAGACAAATGTACATAACTGAAAAGTTTAAATTTTCCTCTACAAGATGTAAAAAGAAACAATTATCTTTATCATTGAAGAAAAAGTGCCCAGAATGACAATACTACTGATTTCAAGTTGTAGATGAATGGTTACCATCAAGGCAACAGCAATATTTGTTTGGCCCAGATTTTACTGAGAGATACTTCAAATGTATTTTCTCACCGAGCCACTGAAGAGTAGGTTGACCACCTGCTTGTCAATACTTCTTGATCTATAGACTTTCCCATGTTTGCATTTCAGTCATGATGCTCTTTTCATGACTGAGTGCAGATAGGGTTCCCTATGCTGTTAAATTGGTGGATGGGAAATGGATAACCAAAAACAAAATTGCAGTAAAAAGTGTTATACGTTGTTGAAAATGGGTCAATATCATGCGTCTCAGGTGATCAGTGGGCACCACAGAAGTACATCTTCATTGAGTTAAGACTGTGCTTCCATGGCTGGCTCAGTTATTACTAAATTACTAAAATATGAGTAGCAGTATGAAAAGCACCTTCTGATACCCTGAGTGTAAGCATGGTAAGTTATGGATGCGTTATGTTTTCATTGTTCACATTCATGATCATCATTATTTAGTTATGGGATGTTTACAGCAAAATCACTTTACACACACAAAAAAAAAAAAAAAAGAAAAAAAAAAGAAAAAAAAAAAGAAAAAAAAAAAGAAAAAAAAAAGGAAAAATTTTATTCTTGGACAATATTATATTTAGTATGATCAACTAAAAAGCGATGCAAGTCTGTCACAATTTCAAAGTTCCTATACCAAGAGGGTAAGAATGGAAGGAACACGGTTAGAAACAAAATAAAAAAGATATATATATTTGCTACTCACTGTTGAGCTTTTTGGAAAGTTCTCGCATCTTCTCCGGCTTGGCAAAGCTTGCCCTTAGCTTTACTAAGGTGTCTTTGTTGGCTACAACCAGTTTCTGGAGACACAACAAGAAGGAGAAAGATGTTGATTTGAAAACAAATGAAGTGGATCAGGACAATCTACAATACTCTATTCAGCACAATAACAAATAATTTTGGAAAAAATTAATTACAATTATTTCTCAATCTAGGGCTACTTTCATATTTCAAACAGCGTCTCATTAAGGTTACATTCCTGATATGCACACACTGAATATAATATATGCCTAAAACTAGCTCTTTCTACAATTCCTTTGTATCTAGATCTAAACTCCTAGACTCTTTCATTAAGGCAGAGATCTGCATTTGTAGATCCCTATCTTTCAACTATTTCATTTTGATCCAGATTTAAATACTATCATCTTCAGATTCCTAGCTTATTCCATTAATTGACTGGAAAAGTGTAAAATTTACAGGTGTGGCCATCAGATTAATTATTGAAAACATAAATGTAAACTGTAGTAATTAGTCATTTTAAAGAGAGGTAAAGTAAAATCTCACTTTGATTTCCTCTACTTGGTGAGCAATGTTCAGCATCAGCCTTTCTCCAAGGTATTTCATGCCATATGGGCCAATCAATTCAGCAAGGGCGCGGAGTTCTGAAAGAAGATAATTGGAAAGATCTATCAGTTGCTATGTTGTTATTGCTTTTCATCTTGTCACTTTGTTCTTTTCTTTTTCATTAAAATAAAAATTTAAAGTGTACTTTTAGTCTCATCTTCATTGTTGATAATCTATACTACATCTACACTGTGTAAGCAAATTGAATATGTTTCTAAATATCGAAAATGAAGTGTTCTTCACTATTCAGATTTGTTATTAATGTGATACAAAAAGTAAAAGCTTAAAAATTAGGATACTATGAACAACTCCATCACCCTAGTTGTACCTTACTCCAAAACTGTCATGGTGTTTCATATTTGAAACATACAAAGGACTCATAAAGATCTAGAAAGAATGGTGATGGAGAGTGGAGGTATGACAGCCTTAGTAAGAGGCACACATTCCTCAGTGGCTTTGAAAAGAGAGGAGGAGGAGGTGTTTGGCTAGGAGGAAGGGGAAGAGGAAAAGCAAACTAGAATACCTGTCAAGTCAGCATACTCTTCAGAAGCAACGAAAGCCCCATCTCCTGGAGCAATGGTGACGAATGCTTTCCTACTTGGGGAAAAGACAATATGGCCACTATTGCGAGTCACACGCTTCAGAAGCACTTCCAGGTACCTGGAAATGACAAGATTGTCAGGAGTAAAAAAAAATAAAAAAAATGAAATGTGCAACTTGAGTATCTTTGAACAAAGAAATCACTTTGTAGTGGATAATATGTATATATTTATATATATCATCAAACACACAGGCATAATACACACCAACACTCACATGAACACTAAAACAACATCAAATTCAATGATACAAATTCTTTAAATAATAATATACAGACAAAACAAACAAACACTATAAAATCAATGCATCAAATGATACTGATACTGCGTTGATCAATTGAGAGGCAGATCTATCTGACAGATCCTCATGTAGGCATGTATACACCACTTCACCTACTTGAATCTTATACAATAGGAAATTTTCTTTTCTTTCTTGTATTAATCTCACATGGTACAGCATCTTGAGCAAACACATCACTGCCCATATTTTTTTAGATGTGGAAGCAGGACTGATGTTATTCAATAGGCCTTGTTTCAAACTATAGTGCGTTGCATGTGGCGTGAAATCAAGTAGTTTCTTTTTTAATACATTCAACATAGCAAATCCTATGGAATTTAAATTTTAACATCCTTTTGCCGTATTGTAATCTTTACTTGGTAAAAGGCACTATAAATATATATGATTGTGTTCATAATTCATTACCCATGGTCTATACTTACAGATGTTTTCACAAAAATTTGAGTTATAAGACAGAGTAGCAGAATTCACAACTGTATCATGTTAGCATGCTGAAAAGATCCTCCACAACCCACAGGAATAGAGTGAGAGCATATTATTATGTATAAAGAGGTTTTCCAAAAAAAACTTGAATGATGCACCTGACAGCTGGGATTTGAGAGGGGGACTAAAAGCTACATAAGCAGAGTGCCTACTTTTAGATTCCAATGCCACACACACACACACACACACACACCTACTTTATGTCATGGTGGCCTTGATTTCTTTCTCTTCGCTCCCATCCTATTCGTCTGTAATGTACGCACAACACAAGCAACAGATAATAATACTAGATACTAGAAACACGAGGCAACTGCTGATTCTGCTTTAATGCTCTGGTCGGCCATGATCACCTTTGCTTTCATCCTACCTTCAAGCAGCTATCTGAAGCGTCTTTGCCATAGGATTCTTTTTTCTTTTCTTTTTTTTCTTTTTCTTTTTCTTTCTTTTCTTTTTCTTTTTTCTTTGTCGACGAACGTGACTATCCATAATAGTTCGTGATCACACAGTGTTGGCAGAACTGAAGGGATTCCTCAGTGAGTGGAAGGCGTGCATGACAAGCCGGTAGGCTTGTAGTATCAAGGATAAGATTAAGATGAAAATGATGATGATGATGATGAGCATGAGGATGAGGAGGATGAGGATGGTAATGACGATGATGATGATGACGATGATGACGATGACGATGACGATGGCGATGACGATGACGATGACGATGATGATGACGATGATGATGATGATGATGACGATGATGATGAAGATGATTATGGTGACCAACTCTGTTCACTATATAATTCCTTGTAATGAGTGTTTGCGCCTATTAATAATGAAATTATCCCCCTTGTTCTCTGTTGGTCGATGAAACTCACACAGCCCTTGCAGACCAGCGGTAGAGTAACTCAGGCTAGCTAAGTAACAATTACTCCCACTACTCGTGTTAGCAATTAATTCCTTAACACCTACAATTTATTATCTTCGACGATAAGAATATTAAAGACAAGGAGTGGAATAATGTATTAATCAGGAAACCAAACAGAAAAGCCCCGAAAAACCAACAACAAAAAACAACAACAAAAAAACAAAACAAACCCCCAACAAAAACAAGAACAACAACAACAAAAATATAAACAAACCAAAGCAAATCAAAAGAGCAACACACTAAGTGGGTGGGGGGGGGGGGGGGGGGGGGGGGGGGGAGGGGGGGAGGGGGGGGGGGGGGGGGGGGGGGGGAGGGGGAGGGGAGGG
>JBBPCV010197583.1:0-13017 GCA_037974505.1 Plocamopherus tilesii
TGCACATCTTGGGAACGAACCCCTGACCTTTGGCTTGGTGGTCGAGTGCCCTAACCACTGAGCTATCCGCGCTCCCTTGATGTCAGTGTTGTAAATTTAATGTCTTACACACTAGATAACAAAGATAATGCTAGATAAACTAGTGGGACATTCTTAAAAAGCTTAAGACAAAACACATCACCATTGACACCAACACAGGCTACACCAGATATGCTGAGGACCGAGCAACATGTGGAGGAGAATGGTCGGCATAGCAACAAAAGGCGCATGCTAACCTGATGACGATAGTGTAAATTTAAAATATTTTTTAAAAAATCAACAGCATTTTTGGTGCATTTTACATTGATTGGAAGTTGTTTAAAAAGTAGAGGACAAGATACACTCACAAACAATGTTTGATGAGAAACCAACAGATAACCAACAGACAGTCGAGTAGAAGCTCCTTTATTTTGGGGGGAAGACTTCCGGTTGATGCAATTACTGGTCAGAACCAAATTCATCCTTTCACATTTCTCCTGCACCCTCTGTTATTAAAAAAAAAAACATTTGCCGGAAACGTGAAAATGTTAGGGTGGATTCAGAAAACATTAACCTGCAATCCCCAAAGTAGATAATCAAACACACAATAAAATGTATTATAAAAGATCTCCACTATAAAGACAAAACAAAACTGAATGTGTACTCTTCTTTCGACAGAAAAATTTGCAATTCCATCGATACCTAAGCTTTGTTTCCATTTTCACGAGATTTAGATATCTTGTGTTTATTATCTTCCATTTTAATCTAATGATAATGTTTATTGTTGTCTGAAGAAGTGTTTAAACAGTTTAAAATTCACTGTCCTATTTCCTCTTTATAGTGAAGACCTTTTATACATTTTATTCTGTTTTTGGTTATTCATATTGAGCTATCCACTGTGGCATTCTATTATATTCACCAAAAGCGAAGAGTTGTCTCCATTTCTATGCTTGATTGTGGCGACGCCTTCAAATTTTAAGAAGCCCGACAACAAACTTAACAATCACTTTAACTTTAAGTCATCAACGTCCAGTAAATATCATGATACTGAAAAAAAAACTGTGAAAGTTCTAGACGCAGCAACATTAGACAGACAATCTAAGGGGAACTTGACACATTTTTGAAGCCCGGCATTGCAGGAGCCACCGAGGCGTCTCAGCTGTTTGGCTGTCCGAGATGCAAAAATGCTTTTGAGTCAAGTTTGGCAAATTGTTGGTGTCGCCGCCACGCCACGTCACATCTTGTAGGTGTTGAGCATACCGTATTGCCTGGTTATGTGCAGTAGACTCTCTGAGTTGGCGTCCGCAGCCCTCCGCTTTGGAAGCTCGAAGCTTTCCTCCGTTTTCAGCTTGTCCAAAGAGCTGCTCATGATGGAGAAGGTCACCTCTGGATCCGACTTGTTCAGCGGGAGTTTCTGTTTGAGAATTTCGGACGCCTCCATTACGGACATGCTTTTGGTGACGGAGTGGTCGTGTTGACACTGCACGAGTTGCAGGAACCTGGCATTGTCAATTCTGGGGATGGGGAATGAAGTCGAGGGGGTGGAGGAGAGGGAGGACGGAAGGGGTGGGGCAGAGGGGGGACGGAGGGGAGGGGTGTGCGCGGAAAATCATAACATGAAGGTATTTAAAGCAGCATTAGTTGTTAATGTATTCATTTTCTTTCTTCAATTCAATTTCAATTCAATTCAATTCAAAAACTTTATTCATCCCAAAAAAGGGTTGTCGTTTTCAATCTGTCGAGAATGTGAGCGAGCGAAGATGGCGCGAAATATGACAAGGTCATGGCCATGTTCATTTTCAAACTTTGGTTTGTTCTCGTTCAGGCTAAATAGCCGTTGGTGAACGAAGACCGTGCTCTGAATGAAGAAAATGAGGATAATAATAATAGCAGTTCTCATATCCACGCGTTCTACTGCCATGTTGATTAGGAGGCCCGCACCACACTGTTACTTACTTTCGTGTGTTGTACAGGCATAATGTATAATATGACATTGAAAAAATAATAATAGATTCTGTATTATTATTATGACTTTATTATTATTATTATTGATACATTATTATACTATTTTTTTTTTTTTATTATTATTATTACTACTACTATTATTAATATATTATATATATGTACTAACATTATTATTATTTCATGTATTATTATTATCATCATTATTATTACATGTACACATGTATTATTATTATTATTGTTATTATTATCATTATTATTTTTAATATTATTATCGTTATTACTCTTGCTATTTTTTCGGCATTAACATTATTATTATTATTATTGTTACTCTGAATATTAAACGTCCCTTCATTTTGGCACGTCTGAAATATTTTGTACTATGTACATGTAGTGTTGGCATTATAAACTCATACAATTGTGCTGTGTATCCATATCATATAAGTTTTGTTTGTTACCTTTTCTTACTTTTTTTTTACTTCACCTTTCTTTCATTCTCTTCTGAATTCCGTTTCTCTGTTCTACACCAATAACACTACTTGTTCCAATTTGATTACTTCTCTTTTTGTTCTTTGTTGTTGTGGGTCTCTTTTTTTTCTTTTTCTGTTTTGTTTCGTTTAGTTTTTTGCGTGGGTTTTTTTTTTTTTTTGGTTCTTTTTGGGGTTTTTTTGTTGATTTCCTATGTGGTTTTCTTTTTCTTTCTTTTATCTTTTTGTTGATTTTTTACCTTTTGTTTTGTTTTGAGTTTTTTTGTTGTTTATTTTTCTTTTTTTTGTGTGTTTTGTTGTGTTTTTGTTGTTTTTGGTGGAAAGGAAAAGCAGTTTTTGTTTTGTAGTTTGGGTTGTTATTTGCTTTTATGGGAGTAATTTTGTAGTTTTTATGAGGCAATTTGATCCAGGTTTTATTCATTTTAATTGATATTATTTATGAGAAGAAGGCTGATGTATTTTGGTCTGAGTGTGAAAATGTTTGAAATGTGTGGACATCTATCATTTATGAGTGGTTTTAATTGTTGAAAAAATCTCAGGTGATACATGTACTAATGATGCATTAGAATTCAATTTTTCTAGCCCTTTTATCATTTCTTATATTATATATGTGAAGAAATAAAAACATGCATTATTTATTGTGTACATAAAATTATATATCATTTGCCTTTTTTTTTTTTTTCTGGTTTAGGTTTAAGATTTGCATTTTCTGCTTTTTTCCGTGAATTAAAATTAAAATAGAGATGTTGAAAAGAAGCATAGCATCACATTAGTAGTAGAACTATGTCTGGAAAATACTAGAAAATTATGAAAATGTGACATGTGATATGTGCATAATACAGCCTGCCTATAACGACATCGGATACATCGACATACTGCTCACACTGAAGTACTTGTAAATGCCATCTTTACATGGACACCAAAATCGAAGTCCTGTTTTATCTCTTTTCAAACACATAGACATCAGACTTGACGATTCCGTTTTATATCCACATTTCGACTTGGTCAGAGTCAGCAATATTAATTTTAATTAGGTTAAAAAAAGCAGTCCAATGAAAACCTTTGCTTGTCGACCAATAAAATCCAACGCACTTTGGCTCCAAACCTGTCAATTCTGTAATTTTTTAGGGCCAAACACCAGTTTACGATTGACCCTGTTGCGTGGCTTGGCATTCTAATCTATCTGGGTGATCTCCCTTTACTTTGCCTCCATTTTATTTTTATGCATTGTTCTGATACATGAGGACTTTCTCTTACAGTTACAGCAACATACTAAATGTATCGGTGATACAAGCTATATTCTTATTATCAGGAAACGCTGAAATAAGACTTAAGTGTTGACTGTATGTTGAAGTGATGAATAAAAATTTTAAAGAGGAGCAACAAATTTGTAAGATTAGACGCAACTAAGGGTAGGAGTGTAGTCAGACATTATTCACTAAATTATTTTAATTGTACTATACTTACTTAATCCTTATCGTTCCCATTGGAAGATAAGGCGCCAACAAACATCCTCCAGCCATCTCTGTCCTGGGCAAGCCAGTTTAGTTTGTTCCAGGTCTTCTCAGCCTCATTCATCTCCTCTTCCACAGTCCCTCTCCAATTGTACTATACTATGCCATATGAGGGTAAAAGCTAAAGGCCTTATATTGCTTAAAAATCCTTTCTCATGTCAGTGCTCTGTGAGTCAATGAAAATCACTATTGATAATCTCAATCACTGTAGACGCTTATAGTAGATTGCCACTCCTCAGACCATTTCAAGCCACAAAGAGTACACATTTTTAGCAATACTATTACTATGAGTAATACTAATACTACACTGTATACAGCATTAACATTCAATCCCTACACTGATTAAGCAGGCAGAGTGGATCGATGCTCAGCTCAAAAGGTTGCGGGTTTAAGTCACAATGCCGGTCATTGGTAAAGGTTTTCCATGTATAACACCATTTTCCTCACCCCACTCACTCAGGTGTGATGAGCACCTGGCCATGAAACTGTTGCTTCCTTCCAAAAAAAAAAAAAAAAAAGTAACACTCCTAACTGGCTGCACGTTGTCCTATGTAAAGAAAAGCGCTTAACTTGGAGCACAATTCAGTTAATGACATCTGCTACTTTGACTTATACTTATAGAGGATTGAAATGAGAATTCATGTAATTGTAATAGTAATATTATTATTATATTATTATTATATTTAGGGGCTTTTTACATCCAGGGTCCTTTTATAAATGGAATCAACTGTACTGCATTGGTTATTCAGTCCTGGTTTATTATATATAGCCTTGTTACAACAAATTGCTAAGTGCTTGGCCTATGCCTGGTTGTAAACTATTTATCTTAAATTAAATGATACACATGAAGTAACCAACTTAAACTTACAACTTGGTCTTATTCAGAAGCATAGATAGCTCAATGTTTATAGTAGAGCATGCGACCACCAGGCCAAAGGTTATGAGCTTGCTCCAAGCCATGCAGGCTTAAATTTGAAATCAAAATTTTTTTGGAGTTTTTTCCGCCTCCTGTCCTGTCCTATCCTGTGGTAGTGGTAGGCATGATCGTTGAATGCCTAGTCCCATCGGAGACGGACAATACACCAGGAGGTTCTTTGTGCATGTAAAAGTACTAAAAGAACCCTCTGTGGTTAAAATAAAAAAAAGCAGGCAATATAGGCTGCCACCCTGGCGATGGCAAAATTCATCCTATCAAAAACATAACTTCAGACTCATTCATCCAACCCTACAATGGTAACCTCAGACTTATTGACCAATTCACTTCTCAGGAAGCTTCTCTAGAAGCAGAGGCAAAGATAAGAGGGGAAGGAAGGTTAAGATTAAGGGAGTATGCCTGAACATCCATACTCTTAGAATACCAATACCTGCCCAGGCATAGCAATGACATTGCTACAACAAGATCGTCAACATTGTCGCAAAAGGCATTCCTGCCTACTTATTCTTATTCCTAGTTCCACACCACTACTGCTGGTGTAATCCAAGGTGTTAAAAATGGCAGACATTCATCACTTGGCATGGCAGCTAAAGGAGGCAGACTGGATAGAACTGGGCATTTTAGTGGCTGATGTACACGGAATCTAAAATTCAATTCATATAATACATATTATTAAGTGCTCCATAAGTAAATTCACAGTAGGCCTACTTTCTCATTCTGCTACACCTGCTACTATTACTATGTATACTTATGGTTTGATTGGTTGCTGAATCACTTCATCTCTTTCAGTGATATTGTAATTTCTATACAGATCATGTACTTTTGTTTACATTTTTATTTTTAATTACAATTACAAGAATAGTTTGGAGCCTTTGTATGTATTGATCTACCATGTAATTGCCATGATAATGATATATTATCTTCATACTTTCATATTTCAATTTTTTTTTTTTTTTAAGTGTCCTGATATCTGTACAAGTCGTGTTCATGCTTGGAGTTTGAAATGAGAAGTGACTCTTGAATCAATAATGATGATAAAAATAATAATTTATCTTTAATCTCCTTGTTGGTCTTATTCATTTCCTTTGTCACATTTGTGTTCAAGAATTGTAAATACTTACGTTTTTGCTATTGACCAGTATATTTTTAATAGAGCTAGTAGTACTAGTACTGATCATTGAATTTTACTGTAAATTGTAAAATAGGATGGGTTTATTATGTCTTTTTGCTGTCAAAAATCACATACAACAACAGATTTTATAAGAGAGTACTTGATCCCAGGATCCCTCTGCGTGATGCGTAGCCTTGTGTGACTTACATTTACATGGGCGTAGCCATCGAGGTCATGCTCTGTGCATGCACTACCATATTGCACTGGGATGAACTTTTGGTGGACGCTTTCTATGAACTTAAAAAATTGCCTGAATCACACCCACTCAGCAAAATCTTTACATATAAACATAGTGTTAAAATCCAATAATGTTTGTATGCATAAAAAAAATTCTCGATGAGCTTCTTTTACATAAAGATCCTTATTTCATACAACAGCATCACCCTTATCAGTTGACTTAATATTAATATTATCAGTAGTTATGGTAGTAGTAGTAGTCACCGCCATGATGATGGTGGTGGTGGTGGTGGTGATTGTAGTTGATATGGTAGTAGTAGTAGTCACCGCCGTGATGGTGGTGGTGGTGGTTGAGGCAAAATATAACAAGCACAAAACTATTCCATATGACATGAAGACCAACAAAACCAAACTTGATAAAAAAAAATTTTTTTAAAAAGAAGTTAATAATGAAACAAACAAGGGAACTCATTAAAACATGAGGTATCATGTATTTCTTCCATATTGGAGACTACAGCATTCATATTCATACATTACTAATTAAATAATGGTGACAAAGATATGTATTATAATTATAAGCGTGTATCTATTTGCAGCTACAACTATGTATATTTTTTAATATTACACAAATGTATACACACACCATCACACAAATTTCTTTCATCAACATGAAATTCTACATGTACATTGTATTTACACAACTTTACAGTTGCCCCCACATCCTGATACAAAAAACAAAACAAAAACAAAAACAAAAGCAAAAAAGTCAATGGGGCCATTCAACCTAAAATCCAACGTTAAAGTACCGCATAGATGTTTAGAGAGCTTAAAATACTCTTAAGTCATTTCGGAGAAATCAACTAACTATAATTACATAAAGTGAAGACAGCAAAAAAAAAAAAAAAGAAAGAAAAAACACAACAACAAAAAAACAAACAAACCCAGAGACAGAGCATCCTATGGTAAAAAAGAAAATAAAAGAATGTGTACTATTTAACTTGTACTGACTTTGGCCTAAAATTTAAACTTAAACAATAATTGAATTTCAATAACATTAAATTTATCATTGGCTCACCAGTGCTTCATTTCTGAACAAATGCACTTTGACTTTTGTATTCCCTGCCAAATTATGTTCACAATTTCAGAATCCAACATCACAAAAAGAAAAATATCCAGTAACAATACATGACAGCTTTTCTCCTTCACATATAGAACACTGCTGACTCTGAAGAAGGGATGAGGAGAAAAACATTGCCTCTTAAGTCATTTATATAATGTTAATGTTATCCAGCAAAAAGCCTTCATATGTATCCATTGTGTCAAAAGAAAAACTATCAAGCACAAAACCATAGCATGAATAGCCCAGGGTTCAAATGCAAAGGAGGCAATCTTCTACACATTCACAATGATAAAATAAAAACTGAAAATATTTGGATTTCCAAAGTTGAATGAAAAATTCTATCTACATACACGCAAGCAAATGGAGTGTATAGCCAACTGCAATATGAGTTAGCGGAGAAATGTGAAGAAAAAACAAAACAAAACAAACTCACTACCCCCCACATCCCTTTCCAACAAAGCACAAAGGAGAAAAGAAAAGGAAGGAAAGAAAGAAAGAAAGAAAGAAAAGAAGGAAAGAAGATAAAGAAAAATAGAAAGAAAGAATGAATGAAAGAGAGAAAAAAAGAAAGAAGGAAGGAAAGAGAAAAAAAAAGAAAGAAAGAAAGGGACAAACCTAGGATTCTGGTATTTTCATATGAACAAAATCTAATGCTCATCAAATCATGCCACTAAAAAAAGAGAAGCATTTGCTCGTAAGATTGAGAAAAGGAAAGATACATTCGAAATCAATAAGAAAAGAAAAGACAAGTCTTAAAAACGGTAATTGATGACAAGGATGATAATAATGGCAATGATGATCGAGGCTATTGTTCCTCAAAAGATGCTTAAAGGTTTACAGATGAAATTTAATAGAAAGAATTGAGCAAGGGAAACCTGAAAACGAAATCGCAAAAAGATAAAACTACAACTAAGCCTACAGCAACTACCACTACTACTAACTACGACCACTAAAAATAAAGAAGGATAAACATTAAGAATAATATTAATGACAATAACAATGACATTCAGGAATGACTACAGGAACTTATCCTGGAACAGGTCAAAGTTCGCTATTGAAACTCTCTACATCAGTAATATTGGACATATCTATTATTGGCAATACTTTATTTATTCACAACATGTTATTTACTTCAAAAGCCAATATTATTTGACAATCTCTACACTATAAGAGCATATTTTCTTTACTTGCAAAGATTTATTATGTGACAACATTTCCGATAAGGATTTGATAAGGACAGTCTGCAACAGTCTTCTCATTGGAAACTCTTCGCAAATATTATTTGACAATGTTATATTATCTGAAATTCTATTATTTGACAATGTTTGACTATTTTAAATTCTTTTACTTATTTGACAATGTTTTACTATTTGTTTTTGGTGTTTTTTTATTATTTCATAACGTGTCATCGTGTGCAATTTTTTAATTATCTGACTACATTTCATTTAATTAACAATTGTTTCACTGCTTGAAAACACTGCCACTCTCATTTCCACCTACACTGAGTTGCATCCACTCTCTAACCTTCTGTACAGTCCAAGATGACAAACATATGATTCATGGAAATGAAATGAGCAATGCCGACACCTGTCATTTTACACAGTGTTCTATGTATCCCTCTTGAATAATAAACGCTTCTACTCTTACGTCTTACAAGGATAACAGGTACTGTTTTAAAGTGATCACATTTTAAAAATCATTAAGACCCATTTATTTGCTGTTGTCCTTCTAGTACAATCAGCTTATTCATACAGCTTGGAAGTAAGAAATAGTTGGAGGAAACCTGAAAGCTTGAGATTAAAAGATCGCATAATTCTGTCAAGTGTTAGATATTTAATTATTATAAATGCACAACTCTTCAGATTATCATGTTTAATCAATATTGGCTGATCTTTATAAAAAATGAGTTTAGGCCATCTCTAGGCTTCCTAAATACAAAATCTGGCTAAAACAAACCATAATAGTAACACATTTATACAATTCTAGGCAAGACAAAGAAGGAATATACACTGTACAAATTTATAGAATGAAATCCCATGAAGCCTGGATTGTTTACTGTTGACATGAAATTGTGCATTTCAGGAAAATCAGGGGAAAAAGAAAAACAAAACAAAACAAAAAAATGCTGTTTTAAAAAAAAGTGTTGTTTCTTTTCAGTTTAACAAAGATTTTACAAAATGACAGCGATTGGTAAATTTCATCTTTAAAAAAAAAGGAAAGAAAATAAGCTACGGGAAGAAAAACAAAACAAAAAAAGAAACTATATATCATCTTACATCATGACTAGGAGAAAAATACTAATGCACAAATAAAAAAAAAAATGTACATCCCTTGAAAAAAAAAAAATCTACACAAATAATGAAGATGAAACATTTTCCAAAACACAACCCTTACAAAAAAACCCACAAAAAAAACCATTATGGAGTAACAATAAATGACAGTAATTTAATACATATCTATAAGAGTTTTGAAGTATTATGTACATTTAAAATATTTAAAAGGTAATAAAAATGAAATAATAATAATATAATAATATTATTATAATGATATAATAATAATAATAATAATGATATAATAATAATAATAATGATGATAATAATAATAATAATAAAATATGTACGTATGCACTTTGCTCGCCAAATTTGCCAGATCAACGGCCAATTCAGTTCACGACAGAGGTAGGGGTAATCATAGGTACTTGGTCTTGCTGGCTGAACTTGGGCCAATGGTGGCCCACTTGGACGGCGTTTTAGATTTGGCTGCCGACTTGGAAGGGGTAGCAAACACTGGGTGGGGGGCGATGAACGGCTGGGGGGAGCCAGAGATTGATGGGCCGGGGGACACATCCTCCTGAAAAGGGGATAAATATTAAAGCAAAAAAAAAAAAAAAAAAGTCATACATAAGTATAGCCTACATGGAAAGAGACAAAATATGTAAACTATGACAATGAACATGAATGACAGAAAAATTCACTTAACATGACTCTTAACTGCAATTTTATCCATGTTCTGATAATGTCATATAGATTGAAGTAAGTGCGTACTTCATTGGTGACCACATCAGCAAAATGATGTTGTATGGCCAATGCCAATAAGTAAATTAATTCAGGATGAAATCGTACAATATGGAGAACGTTTCTACCTTATGAAAATAAAGTTGAAATTGGACATAACAGAATGGGTTGTTGCATCCTAGAAATATGTATAAGTATATATGAAATACGATATGAAACATCCTGTATTGACTTTATTCTTCAAGCCAGACCACACCTTGTATTGATCAAACCCCTCCCTACCTCATGGGTCAAAAAGAGACAATTCATTTTAAAATAAAACTTTGTCTGGGACAATTGCTAGCTAAAAGTAAACGTTTAGCATGGCCATCCTAAAACTAGACCCTTAATTTGTTGATCCACATGCGATGAAATTCTGTTATAGCGAGAGCGGGACGGCCCAGGCACATTTTCTCACTACTGCTGAGTTCTCGTTATTCCCAAATGACAAATTTGCCGAGGGAAACAAAAGGAAATAATCTTGGTGGTGCAGTCAGTATCACCATATGACTATTCATATGGGGAAAAAAACAGGGATTGAAAGATTTTTCTTTTCTTCCATGTTCTCGCTGTTACAGTTGTCAATATTCATCGACTCCACTGAACATTGGGAAATGCTGACCATGCTCCAATCCAACGCAAACTTTAAAGTAAAATCCTGACCATTATTAAATTTCATACATTACTGTCATGGAAGGCAGGTTATTTCCTCATTGGATGTATGCGTGTGTGTGTGTGTGTGTGTGTGTGTGTATGTGTGCGCGCGTGTGTGTGACTGGAACCGATGACAGGTTTTAGACTAAGAACTGGTAACGCTTTTCAATAACATTCCTTAAATCATTTCCATGAAATAATCACACTTGCAGCAATAATCTTTCATACCAACATCAATCTAATTTTCTGACCTGTGAGAAAATTCTCACATAAAATGCATGAAACAGACAAAAGGTGTCTTTCCTACCTGTAATGAATAAGCACCCAGACTCATAGTATCACTGTCATCATCATTGATATCCTGAAAAAGGAGAAGAAGAAAGTTGTAGTTGAAAAGACCACAATAAAACAAATTTAATTCCTGAACAACACCCTTAAATCTGGAACCAGATGTTCCTTGGGTGAAAAGCTGTTCTCAGTTACAACTATAAAATATAAATCAATCTTCTTACATAATAAATTCTTTAAAGATTTAACAGTTGTCAACATCGAAAAAAGATTTTAATCCTCAAAAATGTCCCCTTACTTATACCAACACCAGGAGGATTTTAAAGCATGTTGAAATCACCCAATTTTAAGGAGCATCGTCCGACAGGCCTTCAGACAAAGAGTGTATCATGCATCCTTTGTAGGCAACAAGTCAAGAAAAGTTAATGCATATATTGTTCCTCAAAGTTGTTTTGAGTTGACTTTAGTAGACAACTCTTCCAAAAGCAATCCATATTCGAATATAAGGAAAACATATAGCTTTGCCTTGTACAGAAAACTCCTGGCCTTCACAGTTCATTCATCTAGTTTAAGACTTTAATATGAAACATATGCAAATTTTGTCTGCTTTTCATATTAAATGCATTTGAATAACTGCAAGATATTTTGCATGTCAGATGTAAGCACGAACGAATAAGCAGCATTTTAAACATAACTGTATGGAAACTCAACCTATAACTTCCAATTTGAATTGTCAGTCACCATCAGAGTTCCAGCCGCCAAAAAGAATGGCCTAAGAAAAATAGTAGCAGTGATTTTAACTGGTTCTTCCTGTTTCATAACAGACATCTTTATAGTAAAAATTCCATAGATGAATGAAACTTTTTTCAGAATGTCATTTCAATAAATGTAACATTTCTTTCCTTGCCACCACTGTTATAGTTATTAAGTTTTACTGAATTTAAATAATATGTATAAAAAACATATATCTATTTAAAAATTTACAAAGATTTTAAAAAGTACTTACAGTTAAGTCAAATGTGCTGACCAATTTACGAGAACCCAGTTTGGTCAGTGGGCGCGGTTCCCGTACGAAAGGACTCAAGCCGTGGACCATTCCCGATACGGCTCGCTTCAATTTGTTGGGAGTTTTGTTGAAAGAGAAGGCTCTGCTGACTCTTCTTTTGAACCTTCAATCAACGAACACATTAACATTAACACCATGGCAAATGAACAAAGGAAGATGTTTTGAGTGTGAGGTATTTATGTGGTTATCAAAGCAGCAATTCATGCAGAGTTCTCATCATAACTAACTACATATGGGTCTGATTTAAAAAAAAAAAAAAAAAAAAGTAAAGTTCTCACAGAATAATGTGGTAAATAAAAAGAGTGAAGCTGTGAAGTTCTAAAATATGAATGAAGGGAACTAATGAAGTGAAGTTTCATCAGAATAATAAAGAAAATTTTATCGAGTGAAGCATTTATCAGAATAATAAAGAAAATTTTATCGAGTGAAGCATTTATCAGAATAATAAAGAAAATCTTATCGAGTGAAGCATTTATCAGAATAATAAAGAAAATCTTATCGAGTGAAGCATTTATCAGAATAATGAAGAAAATTTTATCGAGTGAAGCATTTATCAGAATAATGAAGAAAAT
>JBBPCV010198692.1:0-12632 GCA_037974505.1 Plocamopherus tilesii
GCGTGTGTGTGTGTCAAACAACCATTTTTTGTCTTGTACTGTTTTGTTTTGTTTCAAAAAGTGCATTCTGTAAAACACCAGACAACATGGGTAGGACAATTAAGGGACAAACATACAGGAAACATCATAAACATATTTAATCAGATAGACTATATCGTATGTCAAAAGCGACACAGGCATTTGCTAAATAATGTAGAGATCGTGTGCAGGGACTCTGTTAGCAAGTGACCATAGGCTTGTAATAGCTAGCTTTAACTTCGAGAAAAATTGATTATGGGAAAAAAAGCTGAAGAATGACAGAACACCAAAAGTCTTAGTGAACATTACAAATATCATTAATAGAAAAGAATGTAAGAGTAAAATACCAACACACTCTGGACATACAACTATTAAAACTAGTCACCGGTTGCACAAGCGACATAAACAAACACAAGACAAAGAGTGTGACAGCCAAATTGAAATGTGTCCAAACAATAATAAGGCAATCTGGTGAGGAGAGCGCCGGACTTGTAAACACTAAAAAGCAAGGCAAGGAGAATGACGGTGAACTCTCTGTGTTATCATTTTTTTCAAAAAGACATAAGAATTAAAATTCAGAACACAAAACTTCGACAAGGAAAAGGCGTAGTGGAAAGCGAGCGAAATAAAATACTTCCCACCATCAGAAAGAGGCAAATAAAGATAAAGAACGAAGAAATAGGAGGAAAAATAGAAGGAATATTGTTGTTTTGAGTAGCAATTAATTACTAGATGTGGTAATCGATTCCTGGATACCTTTGGGCGGAAGATAGAAATGATCAGAGAGAGGCACTGGCAGTAAAGAAGAAGTGATATGCAGACCTAGGGATTTGGATCCGGATTTTCTAGGCCTAGATCTAGATCTGGATCAGATTCGTTAGTGCAATTGTCCTGGAATTCCTAGTGAAGGGAGTATAAGTCAAAGTTAAATCTACTACCAGCTTTGTCCACACAGCACCATAAGATCTAGATCTAGTAGGTAAGTCAACAAACCACACCGCAGACCCCAAAATCAAATGAAGGCATATTGTATTATAAACGGAAGGTCAACAACTACAACTTATACTTGATTTTGGAACTTCTATGGGCTTAAACTATCGTTGGATATTCATCATCGGACGTATCATATTCGCTATTGTAGCCGTCGAAACAGGCAAGGTAATCCTCGGTACTCATTCTGAAAGGGAAGTAAAAAGTTCCACGTTATATGGGTTTTAAAAGTTTCTCATGAGAGTTGTGACGATTTTTCCCCTGTGCCTCAACTTGCATTCACACAAAGGAGAGATCGAGGAGGCTTACTGTATTCATCCCAGGATCTGTTCAAGATTATACTCAAAGCAGATCAATGTTTGTGACATGAGCTGTTGACCCATGCTTCAGGACCGACGAGGGGCTTGAATGAGGCAACCATCCTTCGAGTCACCATATAGGTTACAGAAGCTGTTGGCTCTTCAGTTTTCAAGATGTTGGATGAACATTCACATGACAGTCACTTTGCCAGTGACGATAACCACAGAGCACAGATCATCAAAGAGGCCTGAGCATTGTTCTGTCGCACTATGTTTTACCACCGTGGTAATCTGTTTACCGAGAGATACATTCATAACGATTGTGGATCAACCCATCACCAGCATTCCAAGCTTGTCCTTTTTCAGCATCAATGATTCTTGTGCATTTTGATTTTGATTTGTGGCAGTCGCCATAGGGAATCACTTTGTTTTTAACAATATAAAACGGCAATTCAGAAAGCGCAACGAATTTAATGACTTAATAGATCTTTGCAAGTGCATTCATGGGGTATATAAGACCAAAACCCCTACAGTCAACCGAGATTCATATCAGGACTCGGAACCGTACCCCATGTTTACAACTTTTACTCTTTTGCCAAGAGTATGTGACAAGATAGTGACGGATAAAAGGAGAGACACAATTGTAGGCCCCTTTTTGGCCAATTAAAACGCTCTACCCAGTGCTGATGACGACGTTAATAGAAAACCCTGTTCTTCTGTCTGCACGTAAAAATATCTTGACTATGCCGAACAACCTGAGCCAGTTACACCTCTTGCATAGGAAATTGAAATTACTGGTCTGCAAGGTGTCAGGCGTACCTATGAAGACAAGGGGTTTTTAGAAACAGATACCAACCTAATCATGGCCTCTTGGAGACCAAAAACCAAGAAAGCATAAGGACAATATGTTAAGCAATGGCAAAGGTTCGCTGCTAGACACCAAGTGGACCTGGTTTCACCACCTGTAAATGTTGCTGTACATCTTTTAGCCATGTTGCATAATCAAGGAGCATCATATTCTACATGGTGTGTTGCTCGCTCCGCATTGTCTCGTATATATTCCGATGAACACACAATTACTTTTGGTGACCCTGCTACTGTAAAGAGACTTATGAAAGTAGTGTTTGAAGAGAGAGACAGTTTTCAAAGGTTCTCTAGGCACACCATTTGGGATCCAAGGCAAGTTCTAAACAAAACTCATGAAACCATCATGATAGTTAGGCCATGTAATAAGTGAGTATATCTAACTTGATCATTCATTGCTTATTGGCACAACACAAAGGGATAGAAAACAAGATATATGCAATGAGACTCTTGGATCAAAGCTCATAGTTACAAGGGATTGAGCATAACTGATGGGATTGATTTCGTAAACATAGCGCAAAGCGACGCTTGTTACAAAACCGTATCTGTTTTTATTATTCTACGATAAGATAAAGATTCAACATGAAACGGTGATTGGGAGCAATTGCATAGTTGCTAAAAATAGACTGAAGGGTCTTCCTCTCTTCGTCTGTGTGACTGTTTTACAATAGACTGTCTCTACAATATACTGCCATTCGATGGTGTTTGGGCCACATTTAACAAGCTTCATGTCTCCAAGTGCGTTCCTTACATTTTTAAGGAGATGATAAGCATAAAAAAGAAATGGCACAGTTTGTGTTGTATTCACAGCAGGAGTGAAGAATGGTGCCATGAAGTCTGCTGAAATCTTACAACCAAGAGCAGAAGCAGTGCTTTGATTTACATAAGAACTATCATACACAACAGCTTAAACAGAGAATCCTGCTTGGAACAGCCAACTGATGGCATCATTGACAATCTATGCTTGCTGAGATGCGGTAAGTTTGTCAATTAAAAAATACCCGATTGGATGCTTAAAAAAGCGCTTTTTCCCAAAAACCATCAGCGTCAAGCACCCAGAGGCTAATGTATCGGGAGAGGCAACATGAAGGTGACCATGGTTGATGTAGCCTGCATAACTCTCAGATGCTGAATCATATATGACCTGTTTGTGAATAGAAATCGAGTCAAACATCAAACAGACGTCCTCCATGTCGGGATATTCCTGAAGCTGAGATGTCAAGGCTGCTATCACGTTAGATAAAAAGTCGGGAGAAATATCCTGTGAAGCTGCCCACCTTCGAATCGTGTCTGGATGACGAAGATGTAAAAATGTCCTCACATAACTGTAGCATGTGCACTGTAAATTAGTGAAAAGGTGCAAAGACGCGGCGAATGATTTGAGGTCATCAGAGTATGCCATGTTGTTCTTTGATGCGTTCTTGGTCATTTTCAATGATGGACTGTATTTCGGGTGAGATGTTTTCAGGGATGACATTAACTTCTTTGCTGAGAATGTCTGCTCTTTTCATCTCATCGAGGAGGGAAGAGATGATCTGATCTTCTCTCGACGAAAGAGTTTTTTCTTCATTGACTTTATTTCACTTTTTTGGCTGAGAATGGCTTCTCGACATTGAGTGAGCTCCGTCATAGTCTTCTCCAAATGAAATTCAGTTGATTTGTCTACATATGAATGCTCAGTTTCGAGATCACTTTCAAGCTTTGACGACTTGGAAGATGACGATGCAGGTTCACAGTCAGCGCTCAGAGGAATTCTATGAGGCGAAAGCCTTCGTTTCTTTGTGGCACTCTTCTGCTTATGCAGCGGATACCCGGGGGATAAAGATGGAACAGCACCTTGCAGCAACATGCGCCGGTTGTAGCCATATGATAATCACTTTCAACAAAATGAGCGCTGCAAACCCTGTCGTTCTGTGTTGGCTGCCAATCTGTTCCATCAGTATTTCTCCTGCTGACTTTAGCAATCCACAAATGAGGGTTCAAAATGTGGAGGAGAGCTAGCTCATCGGGAATGTTATATGAATTCGAGGTGTACCAGGGTGCCAATCCAAATGAGAAAAATAAGTTACCTTTGGGAATGACCGGTGAAGTAGTGGTTCGCATGACCCAGAACATTCCATCTGGGAAAAACTACAAAGTTTTCGCCGATAATCTTTTTACATCTTTGGCTTTAGTTGAGGCTCTGCGAGCTCGATCAATTCTCTCTGTTGGGACATTTAGGATGAATAGACTTCGTGGATGTGATTTGAAAAGTGAGAAAACTCTCAAGACAGAAGGGAGAGGTAGTATGGACCATAAAATAGAACTGAACTCTGGGGCTGTGGCAGTCCGATGGTTCGACAATCGGAGTGTGGATCTTTCAAATTACACTGGAATTGAACCCATTCATGAAGTCAAGCGTTATGACAAAAAGGACAAGAAGATCATCCCCGTCTCCTGTCCAAAAATTGTGAACGAATACAATACCTTCATGGGCGGGATCGACCTGTTAGACTCTCTCACTGCGCTTTACAAATATCCGATTAAATCCAGAAGATTGTATCTTTACATCTTCTACCACAGCATCGAAATAGCTGTCGTCAATGTAAAGGATTCCCAGTAAGATTATGTATTTGAATATTTTTCTTCTCACTTTGAACGTCACCTTTGAATGTTACCTTTGACCTTTTCTTTTGTTTTTTTTTTCTCTTCCGGTTTTCTAAGAATAAATCAGTTGCTCCACGAGACTCATTGAATACCGTTGGTTATTTTTCATAAGTCTATGTTTTCTCACAGTCATATCCATTACATTTGGTCCCGCGAACCGGATTTTTTAGATCTAATCTAGTAGAGCAATGATTATTTCATTGAAGAATGGATAAGTACTTGTGATTATTTGTAGAGAAACCATCGGCTAGTTTAAGATTCAGTGAGTAGACTGTAGTAAAATGTTAGATCTACAGTTGAGTGTCCAGCTCATTTTTCAGACGTTCTAGATCTAGATATAGATCTAGATAGAGATAGAGATATCTAGAAGTTGGAGGCTGTGTTCTAGTCCCAGTTATTTAAACAAAACACACTCAAGAGAGATCTAGATATGGAACAGTTAACAAAGAAAAGACGAGCAGCCAGACAATGGGTGACTCGCACTGAGAACAGAGTGAGAGAATTTTTAAATGATGAAAGCTGTACCATCACTGAGTTAAGGACAGCAATAGAAGATTTAGACGGGAAGTTGAACCGTTTAGACAACATCCAGAGTGAACTAGAACTTGTTATTGATGATGAAGAATTAGAACAAGACATTGTCGATGCAGATACTTTCCTTCATAGTTCTAGGGAAGTGAAAAGACTAGCCGAACAGCGGTTTGCAAAGTCGCAACAGACAATGCCTGCTGAAAACAAAGCAGGATCAGACGATTTCGAGGAAAAACTGTCATTCGCGGAGCCGATGGGGAGACCTAGTGCTCTTCTCCCAAAGTTAGAGATCAAGAAGTTTGACGGAGAGTTTTCAGAGTGGACTGAATTCTGGGATAAGTTTTCAGCCATCGTGCACCTGACTACGATCCCAACCATCACAAAATTCTCGTACCTACAGTCCTTCCTCGTCGGCGAAGCACAAGCCACTATAAAGGGGCTTAGTTTAACAGAGCAGAATTATGGTGTGGCCATCAATCTGTTGAAAGATAGATTCGGAAGGAAAGAACGCATCATTTTTAGCCACATACAACGCCTGATCAACGTTGAAATTCCTAGTTCCAATGCGCCTAGCAAACTGTGGCAAGTGTATAATGAACTTATTAGTAACATTAGAAGTCTGGAGAACGAAGGGATATGTGGTGAACAGTACGGGGTCATACTCACACCCATGATAGTCAGTAGGTTGCCCAACTTCATTCGTTTTGAATGGGCAAAGGTGAGTGACCATAATGAGTCAGACCTGTCTTTCCTAATGAACTTCTTACATGAGGAAATTAACCGAAGAGACAGATCACAGAACTTTAGCCTGTCTTCGCCAAATTCAGTGAAGGAGAAATGTGGTGCAGAAAGAAAGAGACCCACTGCCACCGCCTTACTGGCAAGTGAAAGACATAAAAGACCATTGTGTGTGTTTTGTCAAAAGGAACATTTTTCTAATAAGTGCCCCGATTTGGACAAATTGGACATTGAGGACATTCGTGCTAAGGTTAAAACTAATGATTTGTGTTTCAGGTGTTTGAGGCCTGGCCATGTGGCCAAACAATGTAAAGTTAGATGTTCTTTGTGTAACAAATCTCATCATCATGTTTTTTGTTTCAGGAAGGGAGATGAGGGAAGTACTCATGCACAGGAAAGGGATTCGAACTCCAACCCAAACAACATTGTTTACACAAAGTCAGAATTGACAGGCAGGCAGACAATGATGCAAACTGTTGAAACTGTTGTGAATGGGTTGAAAGTAGTCATCCTTCTGGATAGTGCTGCTGATAGAAGCTACATCACTACTAGCATGGTAGAACAATTGAAACCAAAGTTTGTTGGGAAAGATGGCACTTCATTTTGTAACTTTGGAAACACAACGCCTTCAAAAGCATTAGATAGAAATGTGTATGAAGTTTGTTTTGAATGTGAAGAGGGGGCAAAAGAGAAAGTATGGCTTACCGAAATAGATCAGATATGTGGTACCATGTATAAACCCAAGATCCCTGCTAAGTTTTTGTCCAGTTTTGAAGCCAACAATTTGAAATGGAGCAGTCCATTTGATAGAGGTCAGAAGGTGAAAATAGATGTATTAATTGGACTTGACTATTATTGGAGAATTTTGAAGCCTGGCAAAATAATGAGTAGTGCTGAGGGTCTTGTTGCACAACAGACTATATTTGGTAGTTGGGTTTTGTCAGGATCATGGCCAATAGCTAACAAGTCAGAAAAGTCCAAGCTGGACATTGATCACCAATTCCTCACCTTAGATGCAGTGTCTGACGCAACAATCAGACGGTTTTGGGAGTTAGAAAGTATTGGCGTTAGGGAAGAAGAAGTCAAAGTTAAAGACGGGACCCTTGAGAAATTTAATGAATCTGTTTGTTTTGTAGGAAACAGGTATGAAGTCAACCTCCCTTGGATTGAGGAAAAGAGACCAACACTCCTCAACAACTTTCATCAGGCCTGCAAGAGACTGGAATCTTTGGATCGGAAACTTGAGAAAGCACCCGACCTGAAGGATAGATACGCAACAGTCATGAGGGATCTCGAAGAGAATGGTATTATTGAAGAGGTTCCTTCCAGTCAACTCGATCACGAAGAGCATCCAATCTATTATTTACCACATCGACCCGTGGTAAAGGAAGCTAGTACCTCAACCAAAATACGACCAGTTTTCGATGCCTCAGCTTCAGGATCAAACGGAGTGTCGTTGAATGATTGCATGCAGACTGGACCTTATTTGACTGCCAACTTGTTAGAGGTATTGCTGAGATTTAGAAAAGTATGCTTTGACAGCAGATATCTGCAAGGCATTTTTACAGATTCAAGTTAAGAGCTGCGACCGTGATGTCCACCCGTTCTTGTTGAGAGAAGGAGAGACAATGAGAGTAATGAGAATTACAAGAGTACCATTTGGGAACACTGCAAGCCCGTTTCTATTGAATGCTACCATCAAGTGTCACCTGTCTAAACAAGAGGCTTCCCAGACTGTGTCAGAATTGTCAACAAATTTGTATGTAGATGATTGGCTGACGGGTGCGGATAGCGTCGCTGAAGTGAAGAAATTAAAGAAAGAAGTCACATCAATTATGGACCAGGCAAGTATGCCACTAGTCAAGTGGTGTTCCAACTGTGCAGAGATATTTGATCAGACTCAACAGAGTGAGCAAGTATTTAAGGAGAAAGACAAGGACACTGAACAGCATAAAGTCTTGGGCATATTGTGGACACCAGAAGATGATTGTTTCTCTTTTGAACCTCTTGATGTCGGCCCGCATGAAGTTTTACTAACCAAAAGGTTGGTCCTGAGATTGATCTCACGAGTTTTTGATCCGATGGGTTTCTTGCAACCATTTCTCATGACTGCTAAAATTCTCTTCCAAGATCTCTGGCGATCACGATTGGATTGGGACGATCAAATTCCGGAGCAGGAGGAACAAAGATTTTTTAAATGGAGGTCTCAATTACCATTCATCGACAGATTCACCATGTCAAGGAGTCTTGTAAAACTATCATGGAAACACAAACAGAAGGTGGAATTACACGTCTTTGGTGATGCATCGGAACAAGGATATGGCTCTTGTGTCTATAGTAAAGTGATTGAAGAAGATGGAAGCATCAACCCCTCTTTGCTGATGGCCAAGGCAAGACTAGCGCCAGTCAAGACAGTCACCTTGCCCAGATTAGAGCTCATGGCAGCCTTGTTGAGTGCCAGGTTAGTTACCTATGTCAGGAAAACTCTGAATTTGCCACTAAACACTGTCTGTATGTGTTGGACCGATTCGATGGTCACACTTCAATGGATTCAAAGTAATGCTGGAAAATGGAAAACCTTTGTGGCCAACAGGGTAACGGAAATCCAAACGTTAACTTCGCCTGAGTGTTGGAGACATTGTCCCGGGGTTGAAAATCCCGCAGGTCTTCTTACCAGAGGAGCATCCCTGGACACAGTTACCACAAAATTATGGTTGCACGGACCTGACTGGTTGATGAGTGATGCTGTTCCCACACCAGTAGCTCTCGTTGCCATGGATGATACTGCAAGTGAAGAGGAAAAGTATGAAGTTTCGACTCAAATGTCAGTAGGTACATGCGTTGAACCCTTATTTCCAGTTGAGCGATGGGGAACCCTTTCAAAGGCAATTCGAGTCTGTGCCTTTGTTCTTCGTTTCATAAACAACGTGAAGACCAAGAGATCTGGCGATGAGATTCGACAAGGAGAACATACAGTAGAAGAGCTGAGTCAAGCCAATACATTATTATTGACTGATACCCAACAGAAGTATTTTACCAAGGAGATTGCTGATTTGAAAGCCGGTAAACTCCTGGGCAGACAGTCAACTTTGTTCAGACTGAAACCATTTTTGGATGAAAACGGTTTGCTGAGAATGAACAACAGGCTCACTTTGTCCACATTATCTTATGACGAGAAGTACCCCATCATCCTTCCAGGAAACCACCTCTCCCGGCTTATCGTCAGACAGGAACATGTAATTTTGAAACATGCTGGTGTATCACAAATGTTGACAGCACTTCGCAATAGGTTTTGGATCATCAGGTTGCGATCTATTGCAAAGCAAATTAAGAAGCAATGCATTGCTTGTTCTAGACATGATCATCGTCTCCCTCATCAGGATCCATCCCCACTACCCAGGATGCGCATCGAAAGGTCAAACCCATTTATGGTGACTGGAATGGATTATTGTGGTCCCCTTTATACTGCAGATTTCGTTGGACACAAGTTTTACGTCTTGATGTTCACTTGTGCGGCGATTCGAGCTGTGCACATCGAATTAGTCAACAGTTTGTCACTGGAAGATTTCATGCTTGCTTTCAAACGCTTTACTGCAAGAAGAGGTATGCCAAATACAATTATTTCAGATAACGCTAAGACATTTCAGGCAGGTTCGTTGCAGCTAACTAGGGAACTTGGTGATCGATGTCCCAAATGGCAATTTATAACCCCTAGGGCCCCCTGGTGTGGTGGATTCTGGGAAAGATTGGTGAAGTCTGTCAAATTGAGTTTGAAGAAAACTTTGGGTCTTAGATGTCAGACAAGGGCTGAATTGGAAAGTACATTGCATCAGATAGAGGCCTGTATAAATAGCAGGCCACTTACATCAGTTCATGATGATATTCAAAATGTAGAACCACTCACCCCTTCTCATTTTTTGCTTGGCAGAAGTGACGGTCATCGACCTTCTTATGATTCAGATGTATCAGTATGCTTGGGGGAAATGGTGGGGAGAGATTTGAGATTTCTTTTTGAATCTAAGAATAAGCAACTACAGAAATTTTGGACGGTCTGGCAAAAGGATTACATTGGTAATCTTCCCCCTCTAAAACACACTGGTGTAAATGATGAGCCTTTCATTGGAAGTTTATGTTTGATCAAAGAAGATAACATTTCAAGAGCTTACTGGCCAATGGGTGTTATACAGGAAACTTTTCCTGGGAAGGATGGTATCATAAGAACTGTGAAAGTAAAAACTGCAAAGGGGTTTTTACTGAGACCTGTTAACAGAATTTGTAGTTTGGAGGTATTGGAAGAAATCCAACAATGTAGTGATGATATTTCTGGGGCACAGGGTAGTTGTGATGACAATCAAGATCCAGTTACATGTACTGACAATAAAGAATGTAGGCCCATAGGAGAGGCCTATACCACTTGTGGTGGTCGTACAGTGAAACAGAATAAAAAATACCTCTGAATCTAGTTGCTGTCGGGTACAATGATATGTAAATTACATTGTATTTGTTGGAGTTCAGTATTCCATTTGATTCATGCCTTTGTGTATTGGTTTTGTTTTGTTTTTATTATGTTTACCTAGGCCTGTTTGACTTCCCACGATTTCCGTTTGACATTAGTTTCATTTCATCACATAGGCTATATGATGATTTCTTATGAGTCAATTCTTGTGTCATCATTGAAGTTTGTCATTGTGGTTTATTCGAATGGGTTGTTAACAGATATTTCAAACAAGTTGACATCATAATATGAATGAGCTTGCTAGACATACGGTTAATTGTTGTTTACTGCTTACTCTTCCAAATTAACATCACATATTCATTATGAATATATTAATTTACTCTTACCTTTTTATGATTGTTTATTTGAGGATTGTCTTTATAACCAATAAAGGGTTTGAATAATTTTTAGCGCAGTAATAAACATTGTGGTTTCAGGGTTATTCTTTGAACAACACTTAGTGATACATACCATTTTCATTTGAACATGTTTGTATTGTATTATTTCATATTTATATAGTCGCTTATTATTTTAATGCAAGTTTGATAATTTCATACAGTCCTCTGAAGTTGTTAGTATGACAGAACGACATAGTTTATAACACTAGATTTTGTTATGTTTGTTTTGTTTGTTTTATCCGTTACTATAATTATAGTTGGGTTATTGACATTGTCATTAACAGCCAAGGTGGGGAGAATGTAAAGGATTCCCAGTAAGATTATGTATTTGAATATTTTTCTTCTCACTTTGGATGTTACCTTTGACCTTTTGTTTTGTTTTGGGTTTTTTTTCTCTTCCGGTTTTCTAAGAATAAATCAGTTGCTCCACGAGACTCATTGAATACCGTTGGTTATTTTCATAAGTCTATGTTTTCTCACAGTCATATCCATTACAACACCCACACACAAACACGGCGTGTATCACAGACTGTACAAGAAGGCATGTCACAGTCACAGAGGTGTACAATCACTTGGAAATTATGACTACAAATTCGAGCAATGAAGGCCTACTTAAGATAGGGGTTCAGCGGTGGAATATGCAACTCCAATCATGTCTGGGTGTATTTAGATTTAGAGTGCTGATTGGAGCATCACTTGCTGAATTTATCTGAATTCTGAATACAAACACATTATTTTAAAACACATTCAACTTGAATTGATAGAAACATGTCCTAGATAAAGTATAATTTTTGTCTCAGCAACCATTTTAAAGGGTAATCACTGATTATTTGATTTATAAAAAAGAGTGCTTTGTCCCTGAGATAGAGAGAGGACACACAGAGAGAAAATATTGAGCTTAATAATAATTATAACAGTGACACTGCTATTATTATCAACACCAATGATCTATCTGAATCTGCTGGAAGTATGACACAATGGCATCATATGGTAAAATGATGCTTGAAGCTTCTTTAAAACGAAGTGTGGAGAAGAATAATCGAACGACACCAGCTTCATTGAAGACCTTTGAGGTCACACTTAAGGAGAGGAGACAACAAGCTGCCCAATCAAGCTCCAGTCAAGACATGCAACAACTGCCAGATCTACCAGGTACATGGTGTCCAGGCAAAAGTGGCAATCAAAAATCTTACCAACGACTTAAAAAATCCTACCACTTTTCTCGCAATCCGGGATCCTCCAAAAAGTTATAACCGCCAGCTTCTGAGAGTTCCTCGGGGATGAGCCTGAAAACCGAGCTGCATCCCCCAGACCGCCCCGGGGAAGCCCGTTCCCGCTTTTGGAAAGTTTGAATTTTCCCCGCCAAGTTTTCGAAATTCCTCGGGGAAAAGCGGAAAATCGAGTGCGATCCCCGGGACTTTCCCGGGGATGCCGCCGCCCGCATTTCGTAAAGTTCCTTTTTCCCCGCCAGCTTCTGAGAGTTCCTCGGGGATGAGCCTGAAAACCGAGCTGCATCCCCGGGACCGCCCCGGGGAAGCCCGCTTCCGCTTTTGGAAAGTTTGAATTTTCCCCGCCGAGTTTTCGAAATTCCTCGGGGAAAAGCGGAAAATCGAGTGCGATCCCCGGGACTTTCCCGGGGATGCCGCCGCCCGC
>JBBPCV010199802.1:0-13447 GCA_037974505.1 Plocamopherus tilesii
GTGGATCTTGACAGCATAGAGGCATTGTACACCAAATTTGAGACACTCGTTCGAGGTGCAGTAGATTTGACAAAGTACTCAAGAGGACCATCAAAAGCGTCATCTCGTGACCTCGTAAAACGCATCTCTGATGTGATCTGGTGCTCTCTGTCACGAAGCTTCAAGGACCGTGCTCACCTTCAGTCCCTCTACAGTTTTCTCACAGGTAGGTCTAGATCTAGATCTAGGTCTAACTTTGTTGACATTGACATTGTGACAGTTTTGTTTTTGTAGTAAATCTAGATCTACATTCTAGATCTATTCTTTTTCTTTGAAAGGTTTAACATCTAGATTCTTGTGTAGGCCAATTTGGGTAGGCATCACATCTCTTGTATTTAGATCTAGAATCTAGATCTAGAATCTAGATCTAGAATCTACATCAAACCTTGACAATGACAATGGTACTAGAATTTTGAGAGGTTTTCTGGTAGGCCTAATCGTTTACTTTGGCGGCCTTGCCCTGAATTGACAATTGTAGGGAACTAGATCAGATCTAGATCTAGATATTATAAAAAAAGTAATTTTTAAATGTTTTTTATAAAGTGCTTTGTATCGAACCTCGATTACTGGCTTTTATCAACAAATATATATTATTATTTGATACCAAATATAGCGAAAACATTTAGACAAGGTATCTCGGAAATGTAATAAAAATAATGTTAGGAACCTGTGGGTTAGGTTTGATTGCTAAGTTAGCTCTTAACCCTAAATTTGATTATATCCTTGATCCAGTCTCTAACCTTAAAATTCCTCAGATTCCTAATGTTATTATATTCCCGAGATCTCTAGTCCCAAGGTTCTTAGATCTAGATCTAACAATTAAAAAGACATGAATCGAAGCTAGATGTTGTACTCGACTTTTGATCTCACTAGTAATATCTACTCAATTCCTGATGCCCTAGCTCTTCATATATAAAAACACAAAACGCGATATAATTGGTATGGACACATTTAAAGCAATTTCTTGTTTTCTTTGGGGATGCAATTGTGACCTGCTGGAGGAATATAATATAATTGCGAACACAATTTCTTATTTGAGGTCTTAAACTTTTGTAATGATAGGTCAGAGGTGGATCGAATTTAATTTACTGATTCTTGATATCTTGCATACAATCATAGTGATGATTCTGAAATATTATATCACAGAGCAAAGAAGGCATAGCAAGTCAACTCTTTAAAATTAATTTAATTTTTTTATGCCCAGTCGATGTACATAATTTTTGCGAAGCGAGTCCATGTCTCATCTGACCAAGGCCCTGATCTGATGTAAATGAGCACCTATGTCTCACCTGTAATTTTATATACTTTGCACACTTTTTTTTACATCAAATTCAGAACATACAATTAATGCCCTTCTATCTATTATATATACATTTGAATTGTGCAGTATGAAGTATCAAATATTATATTAAAAACAATTTTTTCTTCTCTATTTTCTGCTGATCAAGGAATTCCCTTTTACCAGTCACTGTCACTTCTCTGTGGTGTACCACATATATATAAAAAAAAATTCTTTTCTGCCTCTACTTCTCATCCTCCCTTCCTCCCTCTCTTTCCTTTCCCTCTGACCCTTCTATATATATATATCTGTCTTTTTTATAAATTTTCCTCTCTACCCTTTTCCTTCCTCTCTCCATCTCTCCCCCTGATGTCATTCCTTGGAGCCATTGCCAAGTTTTTGTATTTTCAGACATTGCAAGAGACTGATATTTTGTTAAGTTTTGTTGAAAATTGTCATGCTATCACACCCTCCTTTAGTGGTATCTGTGAAAGCTATTATTTATATTATTGATGTTGCATAGCCTTCCAAATGATTTACCAGCCATATAATTCCAAAGTACAGATTTTGTAATGAAAATTGCTGATGATGTTATTTACATTTATAAGCTATGCCAACATCTTAATTTCAGATTTAATCAAATCAAAAAGTTGATTTCAGGGAGTCAAGTTTCATTAATTATATTATGACAGGACATTTGAAAATCTTTTATTTCATGTTTGCTTTTACAGGAAATAAATTGGATTGTTTTGGTGTTGCATTTGGTGTTGTTGCTGCTGCTCAGATACTTGGTTGTGAAGACATTCATCTTGCTTTGTCTGAAGATCATGCCTGGGTTGTTTTCGGTGAAGATGGAACAGACACAGCTGAGGTTACTTGGCATGGTAAAGTCTTGTTTATCTCTATTGTGAACACATTTTTAAGTATCAATCATAGTTATTTATTATCGTACCTAATGACAACTCCATTCTGTCTTAAGACAGTACAGCGCAATAGTGCTTTATACAGTTCTTTGTGCTGGGTGCTGTCTAGTCCTCCACTTCTAAACTAAAAGCTTTTCTTTGTGATGAACCATAATTTATATAGTAAAGCCCTCTGCTGTACTATACACTCACAGAAATAATAAGGATTATGTTTAGTTGTTGTTGTTTTTTTTTTGCTCTCTTTTTCTTTTTAAATAAAGTTCTGATTTGATTTATCATGTTTTTTTCTTGTTGGTAATATTTACGTTCAGACATTGTATTTGTAGCTGATTTAATTAATTAATCGTCGTCATTGTTTTCCTTTCAGGGAAGGGAAATGAAGATAAACGGGGCCAGTCAATTGCACTTAGTGTTGCAGAAAAATCTTGGCTTTATCTCAACGGTCAACCAGTCATTTGTGACAGAGATATGGAAGTTGCCGCAATTATCTCAGCGGCCAATCCTTCTATTAATCTGACAATGGACAGCATTGAGATGGGAGCTTTACAACAGGTCTGAGTCATGTACCATTCTGACTAAAACTTTGTATACATGATATGATTAACCTTTGGCTTCCTTTACCGCTGGTGATTTGGTCTTATTTCCTGTTCAGCTGCTCTAGGCTTATCATGAGTTATATTTATAAATAGTGTTTATCATTTACTTTGGGGAACTTTCTTTATGGTGATACTTAATGATAATCAACAAATCAATTCTAATTGACTCTCAATGTGTGGCGAGGCCACAAAGCTTAGTCAAAATTAAGGATTCTCTCTCTATTGTTTGTCAACTTTTTTGACTGACTTACAAGCATGGCGTGAGATGAGACTGGCAGCCCTCCGAGACACTTAACATGTTCTGCCATGTCCTGTAATCTTTTTTAATTGTTTGTTTTGATAGTACATAATAAATACATTCAAACAACACTATTCTTTTCACAGGAATTGCTGTGGTTGTTACATGACAAGGGCAAGCTGTCAAAGTAAGTTTCATTTGAAAGACATTTTTATCCTTCTTGTTAGCATAAGTTGTGAAACTTTTTAAGTAAGCCTGTTGTGATCAAGAACAGATGTCTTTTTACTCATACGCCAGTCTCCTCCTATAACCATGTCAACTGAAGTATGGTTGTGAATTTTTTCAAATTATAGGTATGAGACTAGTTGCAATTCTCAAATTAAACATTGATGGCAACACACATTTTGCCAAATCTTTGACCTAACGCGCTGTCTAGATGTCACACCAAGTTGCTCACTTTGGGTACTTTCTTAAAAGGTTGTTAGTCTTACAATGGGTGTATTCTTTAGTAGTGGTCTTGCTGTTGTTGAAGGACATTTCCCTTAAGGGAAAATTTGGTACTTGAAATGGACCATTTTTGGGTCAGGACATTGTAGAACTTAGCTTAATGTTGTATTCCCATGTCTGAATTCAGTCAATTTCCCTTTTTTTTTTTAAAGTTTGGTACTTGATATGGACCATTTTTGGGTCAGGACATTGTAGAACTTAGCTTCATGTTGTGTTCTCATGTCTGAATTCAGTCAATTTCCCTTTTAAAAAAAAAACTGATTTTGAAAGCATTAAGTACCTTAATTTTGGCGAAAATTGATTAGAGAATAACCCCATTTTGATAACATTCTGCACCTCCTAAACTCATCACCCCAACAGTAAAATGACTGGACTTACACTACTTGAAAGCATACTGCTTCCTCTCTCTCTTGACATTGATAAACTGATATTACAATACTATCACTAGCATGGTCAATTTAATGTACATGCATAATAATATTCCTGAAAATCACCACTACCATTTATGGGCATCCCACAGTACTACAGGAATTCACAAAAGCGGCTGTTGGGGTCACATCTCCTATTATATAATCAGCATACCCTGCAGTATGCAGCAGGCCTGTTTCCCTTATGCTCTGCATTATTTTGGGATCTCAGTGTTTGTGTTTTGTTTACATTGTGATGTCACATCAAGTGTTTCTTGTGACCATGCTTTCTTGAAATATTTCTTGTTCTGAACATTTTATGAATTGTTTGTAAGCTAAGACTTGAAGAACTAGTAGAGGCCCGAGCTAGGTCCAACTTATGGTGAAGAAATTGCTCAAAAAAAGCCTTTTTTGAAAGTGAAATTGTGTTTTTTATTCTTTTTCCTTGTTTTTCTCAAAACTTTTCATCACTTTACATCCCTTTTTCTTATAAATATCACATTGGGTTGAAATTTCTCATTAAAGATCCCTTTATCTATATCATCATTTTGTCTGGTGCCTTTTTTGTTCCTTCAGAAAAAAATTATGATTTTATTATTTTTTTATTTATATATATATATATATTATTTTTTTTTATTGTTTTTTGTTTTGTTTTGTTTTTTTGTTTTTTGTTTGTTTGTTTTTTTTTTGGTATTTGCAATAAATTTGTTAAAACTGTATTTTTGAATTTTTGAAAAGGTAATCTGACAAATCTGTGAGGGAGGTGGAGTGAATTGCATGAAAGACAAATCAAGTTCAGGAGAAATGAGAAAAAGGTTCCAAAAATTTGTTAAAATATCCAAGATGATGGATGTTTTTTAACATTTCTTTGACTTTGACAATGGAGTGTAGAGATGCAAATTGATGATTGAAATATTCACTTGTTAAAAGATAGGTCTATATGGAACCCTGATTTTATTTTGTAGCTGCATGTTTCAGAACAAACACCTTTGCTGCTGACTATCCCCTTAAACTGTTCATTGGCATCGGGGTTTATTTAGCAATTTTTTTTTTAGTTGTTAATCAATGGATGATCAATAAGTCTGTGTCGTCTTGTTGTGCATCAAACATAATAATTATCTCATTTTTTTATCAATTCAATAGTGTAGCTTCAGTAAGAGACATTGAATCAAATCTCGCTACTTCATTGACCACTAGTCCACATTGGCCTAGCATCAAGGGAGTAAACCATGTAGATTTATATTTACATGGACTATCTCCTTTGAACAGGGTCCACTTAAGAAATATATAGTTTCCACAGGTGCTTGTTCTGCGGAGATTACTAAATTTAACTATCTGGCATTGAACATTGTTTCAAATCAGGAAACGATGAAGCATTTATAATACAAAACATACGACAGAATCAAAAGTGCTGAAAAATAGACCGTGTCAGACCTTAGTGAAAATCATAATAATTGTAATACAAAATAAGCTTTCTACAGTTTTTATCAAAGTCAGATCAATGATTAAACCTGACTCATATTTTTAAAATTTTGCATGATGACACATTAGAGTGAATCATCATCAGCCATCAAGAGTTAGTCTTTAGACAGTCCTTCCCCGCCGTTTTCCATTTCTCTCAAACATTTGACACAGTCCTTCCCTGCCGTTTTCCATTTCTCTCAAACATTTGTTACCAATGTTTTTCATGGTGTGTGTCAAGGTCATCTCTCTATCTAGTTTTTTGTTGATTTTTTGTGTGTGTTTTATTTTGTTTTTGTTTTTCTTCCCTTGTTTTCCTTTTGTTGCATGGTATCCAAGTGGCAGATCTTATATCTTATTGTCCATCTATTGTAATTTCTTATTCATAAATGACCTACCAATTTCCATTGTAGGTTGTTGATAGTAATGATAGATTCAACGGTGTCTAGAAATTTTTTGTCTAATCCATTTAGTTTTTTTGTGGTCTTCCCCTGGGATTCATAGAATAATTTTTTCAAGTGCTCTTTGCATTGTTCTTTGTTTTAGTGATTGATTCTTTATAAGATTCAATGTCTCAGCCCATATGTGACCTTTGGAAGGATGCATTGAATGTAGACTTTTTGCTTTAGAGTTGTAAATGTAGATACAATATTCTGTTTGTTTCTATTTCTTTATAATTTATAGTCTATCATAATTTTCTGGTGGTCATTGATATAGTTGTTTGTCATATTTTTTACAATTTTTATGTTTCTCTGTAGTTCATATGAAGACCCACTTTTTTTCACTCTTCATCTAAGTCTCTAAGCATTGTTTGTGTTTCAAATAGGCAATACACATCACCACATTAGCGATGAAAATATCACAGACATTACAGAACTGTACAACAAAATTAAGATTCCACCAATAACATTGCCAAAAGAATACAGAAAAGAAAGCAATACTTTCACAAGAAACTAAAGATTTGATGGAATTCTATTAAAAGAAAATACATGCATACCAAAAAGTGCAAAAGAAAAAATAAAAGCCATCAAACTAAACAAACTCCCACAAAATAAACATAGACATGATGAAAGATGTCACAGAACAAACAATAGAGTAAATTATAGAACAAGGCAAAAGTCTTAAAACTGCCAAGAAAAAAAACTTAACTCTGGTATACTCTGAATAACTGGACTATTAAATGAAAATGGAAAAATGACCACCAATATAAAACCATAGAATTGCCATGAGAGTATTAGAACTATGCTCCTACCCAAGCCTATCAATGCAAGATTGCAAGATAAAGGCCCAAAAAAATTTCCCTCATTGTGATCATCTCCCTGAAACCAAGGCATGGGGAATAATGTTAGCCGTCAAACATACTAAGAGAATAAAGGCTCCAGGACCGGACATCACAGTAGAACTAATAAACAATGCTTCAAATGTCATCAAATGCAGTTATGAAACTATTTACAGAATGTCTCAACCTAAGTAAAATCCCAGAACTATGGAAGACAGCAATAATAATAGTGAATCAGAAGTGTGATAAATATGGAGGTTGTCATCAATACAATATGAATATTATTTTTATATTTCCATGCAAACATTTCCAGTAACAGATTTAAATTCAGTATAGATCATGTTTTATTGAAATTTAAGACAAATTTCCATGTGAGCTTGTTTTAACTTTTTCATCGTAATAGATACCCAATGGCCTTGGGAAATCTTGGTGATCTGGAGGAAATTTCCCCAACACCTGGCCGTCCACCACCCTTGTCCATCTTCCAAGAGTCCATCAGCTCTGGTGTGAAATACTACAACAACCACCATGTTTACCCCTACACCTACATGGGCGGCTTTCTCTATCGTAAAAGAAGATACAGGGAAGCCATACAATGCTGGGCTGAAGCAAGTGCTGTCATCAGAAAGTAAGATGTACCAATGTTTTGTGTTTTTTACTTATATATTTGGTTGGTTCTACTCCACATTCAAATAGCAGTACCATAAACTAAATGTATTACTGATTCAAATCATATTTCAATATTCACAGCATGCCTTTTATCAATGGTCCAGTTTGATCAAACCAGGATCAAAGGCAAGACCAAGCCCGTACTGAATAACTTGAAATTCACTTGTCTTATGCATTACTTTCTTTCTTTGTCGATATATCCATTTTACCTTTTGGTGTATGGTATTTCTATTCCTGAAATGATCTCTCTGCAGCCTTTCCTATCCTGACATTTCCTGTGTTGTCTCTTATGCATTACAAGAAATACAATGTCAGTTTGCACAATATAGCAGTCCATGATTGCATGGCATGTTGTTGCTGCCTTTCTATCTGCCACTGTCGCTATGCATATCTCTTCATATCTATCTGTCTGTTATCAACATGTGCATATCTTTCTTAATCTCTATTATTTTAGAAAAACATTTTGTATATCTCATTTTCAAAGAATAGGTATTGTTTCTTGGGATCATATGAGCAACCTATTGAGCGTAGCATTGAGTAATAAGTACTACATATATTTCTTATCAGCCACATGGAATGAAGAGGGCCTATGTTTTTCTCAAGCTCAAACTGCTTATTTGAACGTAAGTCTGTTGTCTTCTGAGTTCCAGACATTTTACTTGGCAAGCTTTTCCTTTGGTCATTCAAGCAAATCCTTCATCAACCAGCTGGTCATGTCAGATGTTCATTGATCAAATTCATGTTGATGGCTATACCACACCAAAGTTTTGTTACTTTGAATGATCTTGAGATATCACAGTTATTAACCAAATAGATGATTCTGTCTGATTTTTGGTCAGTTGCTCATCGACTGATCACTTTAAAAGATGTATCAAACACGGCTCAAATCAATGTTTGCTTTTGACGTTTACAACCTGAAATCGCATCGTAATCAGTGTCACAGAGAGCCCACAAGGCTTTGATTGCGGTGAATCATAAACAATAGTTATATTTTGCGCAATATAGAATAAGTATCTGTCTGATGTTATCAGATGTCAAACATTTATGGAAGCATAGAGAAAGTGTATGAATAGTTTAGGACTTTCAATGGAATGTGCACAATTTTCACCTTTTTGGGAAAATTTAAAAATAGTAAACATCTTATTGGTCATTTTCTAATTTGCCTGTCCATCTAAGTGGGCCATTAGGTGGATTTGTGTAGGATTTTAGGTCCATCAGGTGGGAAAAGGGGGGTAACTTATAGAAGAGTAAATTCAGTGCTCTGAAAAAGTAGGATTTTGGGATGGACTAGGAATAGAAAGCTAGGCAAGGGGATGTTAGCCAAAGGCTACTGTAATAAAAAGGCATACTGGGAAATGCGTTGATGGTGGAAGCAGCCACTTATCACAGACTTTGAAATAAAAATAGCAAATCCTAGCACATGTTTAGTGTATGATGAAAGCAAAAATATCCATACTTATTGTTCATTAATTGTGGTTTTCTAAGTTTTTAAATCCTGTCTTCTTAACAAGTATGGTGTTTGTTTCCTTTCAATGCATTTTCATCAGAATTGTTGCCCACGTTTAGAGGTAACTGAGTTTAAGAGAAGATCAGGTCAACCCTACATGCTTCTCTGTCGCCTCTGGTGTTACAATCATGTTAAATTCTTCCGTAGAATATAAATAATAATCATAAAAGAATAATATTTTGAATATAATAGATATAAATATAATGAATTACATAGATAACTAGGATTTGGCAAAGTAAACATTTTTTGTTGGGGTTTCTTTTTTGGTTTTTGGTTTAATTTTTTTTTTTTTAACAAATCGCTTCAATTATAAAATAAGGATCTGTAGATTTTTGTTTTTAAGCTGTAGAATTATTACAGATTTTTCTTGTTCAACGAGACATGTTTGTTGTCATATGAGTTCAGACTGAAATACTTACTTTATTAATAATTAAATGCTGTATGCATAGCTGTTTGCCCTTTTCGGTCTTGATAGATTGAGTGGACACATTAATAGGGAAGAATTGCTGAACTGAGCACGCATCAGATACGAGATATGGAAGTAAGGAGTCTGATGAATGTATTATGAATGAATTATTGTTTTTAACATATTTAAAATAAATGAAAATTAATTTAATTTGTACTTTATCTTTTTTTCTTTCCTTGAAGATTCAACTACACAAGAGAAGATGAGGAAATCTACAAGGAATTTCTAGAGATTGCCAATGAACTTATTCCAAATATCGTTAAAACGGTTTCCCTCGAGCCCATCATGTCTCACAATTCACAAATGAACATCTTATATTGCCCTGATGTGTATGCTAATATCCTGCGATTTTACGACGGCATCTGTGAATGGGAAGAAGGCAGTTCTACTCCTGTCTTACATGTTGGTTGGGCTCAGCATCTGACCTTCTCACTGAATAAATTTGATCCAAGGGCAAGGTCGAAAGTAGATGTAGGGAAAGATGAGGATGATGAAGATGAGGACAACGAAAAGGAGGATGATGAGAAAGGAGATGAAAATGGGAAGGAAAGCAATGTTGAGGCGAAAAAAGAGGAAAAAGACAAATTGGTCAGGAAAGAGACAGTGGATTCCAAGTTTAGTGACCCTCTGAAAATTGTTGTGGATGACATGAAGAACAATAAAGAGGAAAGTCTTCTGACTCCACCTTCGGGGCCCACATCAGGGGGTCAACGAGTAACAGCTCGTGGCAGGAAAGGTCAGCGGAGGAAAAATTCCTATAATATGAAGGGTGGAAAAACTATTGTAGCAGATAGCATGAATGCTAAGAGAATGTCAGAAGGTGATGAGTCAGAGGATAAGATCAAATCTACCATTGAGGAACTTACATCCATGGTCGGCCAGCAGGGAAATGCTCTTGTGTCGTCCCCAAATCCAAATATCACTGCCCTCGCTCAGCAATGTAGTCTCAATATTTTGAACAAAGAATATCTTTTAGGAGCCGGTGAACCATTCTCATCTTCACCAGCAACAGTTTCATCTCTTGGTTCTGACGAACAAACTTCTGTTGTCACCAGCACTGGTACGGATGCACGTCTAGATGTGGATGAATTCCTAAGCACCAAATCAAATGGAACAGCCTTCATTGGGCTTACAATGGACTCCATGCTCAAGGCAGAGAGCCCAGCTGATATGATGCTTGCCATGAAACGATCGGACAATGCCACACGAGCTGCCCCGGCCCCTTCACCGTCACCTTCTCCCACCACAGAACTCATGGCAGCTATGACGTCTGTCCAGGTAGAATTGAAGAGTGAAAAAATGAGAGTCATGAAGAAAATGTTTACTTCAGCTAAGCTGAACGCGAGTGCCATTAAACTTCAGCTCACTGCTCAGTCTCAAGTCCACGTTAAAGATTCCAGATTCCTCGACATTTGTGAACCATCAGGATCAATAAGGAAACGACCTCGACGGGAAATTGTGTAGAGAGATGACTGTTCTATTTTCTGTTGGTTGTAGAGGTTGGGGTTGTTCGGTTTTTGTTGGGATTTTTTGTTTGATTTTGTTTTGTTTTGTTTTGTTTTTTGTTTTGCTCTTTTTTAGGGGTGGGGTATAATGGGGAATTGATTCTTCAGAAAATCTTTTACGGGATGATGTTTTGAGAGATTATTTTGATTCCTCTATTACATTTTTAAAGGTGTAAGAGTCTGCTTATAAGCTTGCTCTATGAATTGTTTTGTTTTGTTATTTTCATCAATAGCAAACTGAAAAATATTAGTACTTAAATTTCAAATGTTCTCGTACACTCTTTGTTTTATTTCTTTATTTTGAAATGAATTTTAAATTTGTATTTGCTAAAAAGATGAAACAATCTTATTTTTGAAACTATATTCTCATGTTGATTTTTAAAGTTTTCAAATCATGTAAAGAAACAATGCTGTTGCAGAATTTCATGACATGCTTTAGTCATAGACATATGTTGCTTAACATTTTGAACATTTTACTGTTTAAAGTGATTGAATAATTTACATTGATGATGATGACAGGATTGTTTTGAATTTATTTTTGAAACTGAATTTTCAAACTGCCTGATGTATGTAGCAAATGAATGTTTGTTATTTTACAAAGTTATCTTTATCTCTGGTCTGAGACATCAAGTTGAATTCATTACCCTTTATTTTCTCATGCCATTCATATTTACTGTCAAACTCACCATTCTGTCTGTTCTTTTCTATTATGTCAGTCTTGTCAGATTTTCTTTTCTTTTCTTTTGCTTTCTTGAATTTAAATTAGATAATTAAGATGATCATTTGATACTTGTATTGCGACAAGAAGAAATTGTTTAAGGGATTTGTCAAAAGCTTTCTACAATTATTGAACAGAATTGAATTTTGTTGAAAAATGGTTAACATACTTATATTTTTAATTTTTAATTCTTCCCTACATTGTGCTGGAAGATGACAGATTCTCAACAACAACAAAATTCTTACTGGTAGTTGAGTAATACATCCGGAAAGAATTCTTGGTTGCAATTTCGGACACAATATTTATGCATGATGCTTGTTTTGACTGCATATTACCCTAAATCCCAAGTCATGGTAAGGAGAAGAAAAAAACACATAGACACCTTGTAGCCTCTTGATAGGAAAAGGAATAATGTGGTTGGGGCCAATTATTTTATGTGAAAATATGTGGAAATTTTTTACTCTTTCTTTTTCATGAATCTGTTTATATCCCCTGCGTGTTTCAAATATCCATCATTAGCATAACTTTGTCATTAAAACTCAATTGAAAACCTAGAAATGAATTAACCATTTTCAAAATAAATATCAACTATATTTTAATTTGTTTTCTGAAAATTAAACTGCCCATATTGTTCCTAACTTAGAAAAAATGCACATTCCACATTTTGTATGTTATGTTTGTTTATCTGTCGGTAATTGTGTAAGTTTTACGCTTTTCCATCATTAGACATTTTTTGTAAAGGGGTAAGTTCATCAGGTAAGTGAATGAAGCAATGGCTCACTTACCTTGTTTGCTATAAAATCAATCCTTTGATTTACCAAATGGTGAGCTTAGTAAGCGATTTATCACTTTGCTAGCCTTGCCGAATGCACCCCTTATTTCTGTGTGACCTCTCATTTTTGCACATCTTTCTCTTGTCCCTTTAAAATTAAATTCAACCTTGTTTTTATTACATGCATACCTGAAGATTACCTGTGAATGTTGAGTGATTTGGCTTTCCTCCCAACCCTGTTCCCTTCGAGTAATGAATGGAAGACTTTCAAGTTACTTACATCTTACACTCATCCATTCTGGAGAATTATAAATATTTAATTCTTTGGCTATATTTGTAGTTCTGTTCATTGTTGTGCAATTCCATGCATCTACTGTGGGTAAAATTTCATGAAGACATTATCACTTGCAAGAAGAAGCTTAAGAATCTTCTGCTATTTCTCAAAGTTAGGTAAGGAGCATAGCTTGCTCGAAGTAGGTTTTGTCCAATTCCAAATTAAAAAAAAAATTCCAATGATGAAGTATGCTGGAAAAATTAATGATGAACATTGATGGCTCATTAAATCGGTTAAAATAAACAAATGAAAATTATTATAAAATGACCCCTGCTTGTCTATTGGAAAGAGGGAGGGCGGTGGGGGTAGCCATTGCCATAATTTCAGGGCATTTTACTGTACATCTGTATCAGTATCATTTGAGATTTGATTACACGTAAAATGATATGATCGAGTTTGTATTTACAAAAATTGTAGATGATTATGATTCTTTACCCCTCTATACAGCTCCTCATTTTATATTTACATCAACTTCAGAACAATCACCTAACCATTTACACTTTTTGTACGATCTACTGCCTATTCTCAGATTACATCATAACTTTTTTTATCTTTTTCCTTCTTTCTCTCGTGCATTTTCTTGATTCGACTTTTTTTTTTTCCATCACTGCTTTACATTTGTGTGCCCTTTTGTGTTCATTTTTGTTAGATTGTTTGCTTGTTGTTTTTTTTTTTTTTGTGGGGGGGGGGGTTCTTTTTGTTTTTGTTTTGTTTTTTTTTTGTTTGTTCAAACTCCCCTTTCTCAAA
>JBBPCV010199803.1:0-13009 GCA_037974505.1 Plocamopherus tilesii
ATATTATTATTATTATTATTATTATTATTATTATTATTATTATTATTATTGCTATTATTACTATTGTTGTTGTTACTTTTATTATTATAATATTATTAATATTATTATTATCATCATTACATGTATCATTTTTCACCGGGCTGTTTGGTTTCTTCTTTTTTTTTGTTATTGTTTTTGTTGTTTTAAGGTTTAAGGTTTTCAAGCCATAACTAATGACAAGTAGATGCTGTTTCTTTTTAACACATTTTAATCTGCATGCTCTCTTAAAACTGAAAACAGGAAGGAAATAAGGATTGATAACAAAAAAATGATAAAATAAAATTTCAAAAGAATAATCACCTGGTTCTGGAGTCTGTGGCTCAGGTGTAGCACTGTCTTCATCGCTGGGCCCCAAGATGCCTTTTGATACAGCATCTATAACAGCTACCGCATTGCTCAGGGGTGTTGATCGAGAATGTTCTACTGAAGGAGGATCAGAAGATGTGTTTAGGTCCAGTGTCACCTTTGTCTCGCTGATGTAGGAGGATGAGGTGGTTGATGATGCGGGAGAGGTCGGCATGTAATCCACAATAGGCAGTGGTGGCTGCTGTTGTAGCTGCTGCTGTTGCAGCTGCTGCTGTGGTTTGGGAAGGTTGGGTTCTGGGGTCATCGGCTCCGACAACCGCTTTTTCCTTTCTCTCGTCGCACGCAAGATAGTGGGCTCGATTCTGGACTCCTGCTCCGTATCGTCAAACTCATAGATATTCTCCTTTGAGACTGCTTTGTTCTCTTCCACGTGACCTTTTGTGGCTTTCCAGTCTTCAAACGTGGATGAATGCGTTTCCTCATTTAATTCCTCTTTCTTCATCATCTCCCTACTACGCCGAGTGGTTCTCTGATCTTCCAGTTTCTCAAGCTTCACCACTGGAGAAGAGCCCACATTTTCAGAACTGCGGGTTCTAGGCGAATTGCCACTTTTGGGTGACTGTGCTCCAATTGCTCTTGTGCTTCGAGGTGACCCACCAGACCTAGACGGCCTTGGTGGCACAACCGGTTGACCGGATGCAATAGCTTTGTAGTCGGTACGTTTACGAGGCCGGGTTGATCTTTGACTTTTGTTACTAGGGGTGGCAGGCGAGGTGACAGATCCACCTTGCTCATCCAGGTCAGAATTTCCAGCATACTGGTTTTCTTTCCCTTCAATGCTGGATGGCTGGTCGTCGAGATTTATGACTAGCTCTGCCTCTCCATACGAAGAGTCAAGATCCAACTTTGACTCAGGACTGAGAACATCCGATTTCAAGGACGATGGCTTTCCTACTTGGTGATGAGGAGGCTGAGTTTCGGGTTGGGAGCTGAACTGTTTCTGACTCCATTCCGAGTCAAAATTATTAGGTGGAACATCATTAGCAAGTGGTTGGTCTGGGTGGTACCTTGGGTGGTGAGGTACCGGAGGTGCCGTCAGTGTGCTCTGCTGAGGTGGGAGACTTGGATGATGTAAAGGTTCCTGGGGATGATGGTGGGGAGGAGATGAATGCATGATTTGATGCTGGAAGGGAGGTGTTGCCAGGTGGGACTGCTGAAAGCGTTCCTGATTCCCAAGGCCAGAGTGGATAAGAGGCTGGTGCTGATGCGTATCCATCCGAGGCATCAAGGGCTCGTGGTGTAAGTCCTGCATCACCATGGAACCACCACGACCTCGGCGAGCACCACGTGCTCTACCGGAGCCACGTCCTCTTCCTCTCTCTCCACGGGTTGCGCGGGTTCCTCTAATGTCAGCGTCTGACATAGGAAGAAGAGGATCAGTCGTGGAATTCTCAATATCCTGACTGGCTTGTGCATCGAAATCATAAGCGTCAATAGCTTTCCTGTCATTCATTCCCCGAGGGCCTACTTTCTCCGCTGCGGCCTTCTGTTGGCTTGCACTCAGGGCTTTATGTATGGACTCCACATTTGCCTGGACACTCTCCTCTATGGCTTGCTGTTCAGCTAAGGCAGCTTCTCTATCCTCCTTAGTGCACTTCTTATTATTTCTCTTCCGTTTCTTTGTACCTTTCTTTTCATCGTCCGACAACAGCTGAGATGATGGTGGCTGTTGCTGCTGCTGCTGTTGTTGTATCTGTTGCAAGTTTCCAGTGTCTGGGTAGGGCTTTGGAACGGGCTCTTTATAGAATGAAGGGGGGAACCCCTCCATGCGCCTGTTTGGAATGGTCTCACGTTCCATGAATCTCATCCCAGGCTCTTGAGCGCCTGAAAACATTGGATTCCTCAGATGTGGTTCAATGTTTTCTCCTTGTTTTAGTGATGGGCCAATCTTGTTGGCCTCAGACGCTTGAGGATAAAGAAAGAGGCTTGCCTGGTTTCTCGGAGGAGAGTTGAGCAGTAGATCAACAGGAGGCTGTTCTCTGTTGCTGAATTCATGCTGCAGTGGTAATGGACCTGACGGTTTGGAAATGGTTGGTATGATTTCCTGTGGACTTTTGCCCAGTTTATACATCTGCTCAGGGTTTGTTTTACCAATCAAGTGCAAGGCATCTTGGCCTGGAGTGTTTTGGGTCGGCGCTCCTTTCATGCCCGACAGTCGGTACATAAGCTGTTCCTGAGGTTTTGGTGGGAACACCAGCTCTTGCATGGCATTCTTACCCTGCTGAGCGAGATGTTCTTGAGGAGGGGGGATCCTTTGCTGGAGAAACCTCTGATCTGGAAACATTCCCTTGGTGGGTGGGAACCCTGGATCGGGGGATGTCACCTTATTATTATGCGGAGGCGAAAAGACCATGGCTGGCTCTTGCGGCGGATTGTCCTTGTGTTGCCCTTGAGGTGCGGCAACTTTCTTCGTGGCCATAAGGCTGTCCTGATGAGGGGGCACGCTGAGATTTCTGGCAGGAGCTTGGAAATTTTTGTCCATGGAAAGTTGGTTTGGGGGTGGGTGGTCCAGCGAGATGGACACAGGCGCTGGGAGAGAGGAATGGCTGATATGCAAGCCCTCTTTGTGATTCGCGCCTGGGCGGGGTTGGAACTTCAGGTCCAAATTCGCGACGGTGGTCGATGGATCTGTAGTGGATATCGTGTTGCGCCGAGGACCCGGGTACACTGGTTCTGGATGGAACTCCTGTGATTTACGCCGTTGAAACATGGGGTCTTTGGAATCAACCATTGGAGGAACGGGAGGTCCAGCGTAACTGGCCGAACTGCGCCTTGGCTGTAAAGATGCATCTGGGAGAGGAGGAGGGGGAGTCTGTTCAGTGGGACTGAAGGGTACATCTCTCTTGGGAGAGAAAAATCCTCCTCTGTCATTCTTCGTGTCTTTGTTGAGAACGGTACCTCTTTGGTTGTTGGGGAGAGGAATATTTGGGGAGTGCATGGAAACTTGAGGCGATGGCAAGGGCCTCTGTGAGGACTGCAAGCACTGGGGCGATGGAAGTTGCCTTTGGGGAGATGGCATCTGCCTCTGGGGAGACTGCATCTGTCTCTGGGGAGACTGCATACGCTGTGGTGACTGCATCTGTCTTTGAGGCGATTGCATCTGTCTCTGAGGCGACTGCAACGGCTGCTGTGGTGAGTGCAGCGGCATCTGAGGTGACTGAATGGGTCTTTGGGGGGACTGGAGTTGCACCTGGGGCGACGGCATTGGTTGCTGTAGAGGGGGTATGCTCTGAGGCTCTGGGGTTTTCTCCTTGCCCATGCCACCAGAGATCCTTCTTGGCGATGGCAGAATCGATGCCGGGGTGGAAGGAACATCACCCAACGGAAGGTTCAACATCATGAATGGATCGACTGTGTCTTTCCCGTCTTCAAGATTTTTATCTTGGAAAGCTGGCAGTTTGTCATCCAGGGATATTGTGGTCTTCTCTGGCAGCAAGGTGTTGTTAGACAGCACAGATACCACAATTGGTTCAATTTTGGACTTCTCCAGAGAAGGCTCCTTTTCTGCTGGCTCAATGTACAAAGGAGGAAGTTCAGGCTCTCCCACTCCCATCGGCTCTCTTTCAAACCCACTCTGAATTTCCAGGAGCGATTCAACTGCTCTGGCAGCTTCATCTGATGCCTCTCTCTCTTCTTTTTCCTTTCTGATTTTCTCTTCCTCTTCCTTTCTCTTTTCCTCCTCCAACTTTTTCTTAGCCTCTTCCTCTTTCTTCCTCAGTTCTTCTGCTGTTGGTTTGGGGGGTATGTCTTCTATGACGACCTGTTTTCCCATGTTCGGTTCACACAGCACAGCCAGTGATTTGAGAACTTCCTCATCTCTTTTATTGGTCTCTTCATCGAGCAAACCAAACTCCTTGCCTCCTTCTTCCTTCTTACCCTGCTCTTTCTTCACTGGCACAGCAGATGTGGAGGATTTATCCTCTTTCTTCTCTTTAGCACTCAACGTTGACTTCTCCAGTGAGATTGAAGCTTTCTTCTCCTCTTTATCTGGGAATATGATGTCACTCACAACCGATGATTTACGCTGAGTGGAATCTAACTTGTTGTCATAGTTGATTTGGTTTATGACATCAGACAAAAGCAACTCTTTGTCACTGGATGCCGTTTCTATTGTCAGAGGACTTGGTTTGTCATCATCATCACTAGATCCCGCCATTGCCACCTTGGCTATTACTTCATCCATATGGTCACTCAGCTCTTTCTCTTGCTGCTTTCTCATCAGTTTCTTATCCTTCTTGGTCATTCGCTTCTTTTCAGATGAGTTCAGTTCATCCACCTCATCAATGACAAGAGAAGGATAGTCATCGTCATCTATTTCAACTGACAATCCAATGGACGTTTCATTCGGAATGACTGGCGTGCTCTCCGCGGATTCTTCCTGACAGCCGAGAATGTCATTGCTAGAGGCAGCAGACTCACTGGAGGCGGGGCAAGTTTCTGAAACAACAGTCGTCTCCGCTTCTGATATTGGCACAATGGCATCGTCGCCTGAATCTATCTCAACCTTCACTGTTTGCATTGGATCTTGGTTTTTATTATCAGAGGATGTCTCCACCTTAGCTTTAGAATCCGAGGCACCCTTCTTCTCTTCTCTTTCCTTCTCATCTCTGGTCTGTTTACCGTCTTCCTTCTTTTTCTCACTTCTTTCCTCTGATTTTGATTCTTCTTTCTTCGACTTATCATCTTCGCTGAGCTTCTTGGAGTCCTTCAAACGCTTTGGAATGAGAACTGGCTTGGGATGACCCCAGAAACTGGTAAATTCGTCCTCCACTTTGTCCTGGGATGAAGAGCTGGATTTTTCCTCCTCATGACCACTATTCTTTTCGTGGTCTGCTTTCTTCTCAGCAGAGGATTTCAATGCTTTGTCCGAGGGAGAGGTATCCTCTTTTTCACTATCAACATCTTTCTTCTTTTTCTTCTTTTTGGGAGTTTTGTGTTGGGTGTCATCTGCAATAGTTTCAGTTTTAATTTCCTTAGTCTTCTCTTCCACTTTTGAATCGGCTTTCTTCTTTTTCTCAGAAGATTCCTCGTCCACTTTTGCTTCACTTTTCTTCTTTTTCTCTGAGGTTTCCTCATCTACTTTTGCTTCACTTTTCTTCTTTTTCTCAGAGATTTCCTCATCCAGTTTTGGTTCGGTTTTCTTCTTTTTCTCAGAAGTTTCCTTCTTCTTTTCTGACTCATTTTTTACTTTCTTCTCTTCCTCTTGAGTCTCCTTCTTCAAGCTGACAGATTTGTTATTCTCCTGATGCCTCTCTGCCTTGTCTACCTTCTCTGACTTCTTGTCTTGGCCTTTCATTACTTCAGGACTCGTCTCTTCTTTCTTCACCTCTTTGACAGGAGTTTTTTCTTCAATACTCAAATCCAATGATTTTTCAGACTTTGGCAGGTCTTCTGATTCACTATCAAAGACGTTATGTCTCTTCTTCTTTTGTTTCTCCTCTTTATCCAGCTTTTTATCATAGACCTTGGTAATGAGAGAATTGACCAGTTCCTCTTCTTCCTTGGGATCTAGCTTTTTCTTCTTCTTCTTCTTTTTCGCAAGATCAATTTTCTTTGCTTCTTCCACTTTCTCTTTTTCCAAAGAAGTTTCACTTTTACTGTTTTTACTTCCCTTCTCTTCCACAGCCTTCCCCTTTTTTAGGTCTTTATCTTTCTGGTGCTCTTTTACTTTCTTTGCCTCTTCTTTAGAAGCTTCAACCTTGGTGGTGCTTTTGATTTCAGATTTATGGCTCTTTTTAGGGGAAGCCTCCACAGTAGACTCCTTCTTAGAAGTGGATTTCTTTGGCGTTGGCTCTGCTGAAGAATCTCTCTCATTCTTGCCTGACTTTTTGGAGATAGATTCGACTGAGGAGTCTCTTTTCTCATGGCTGACTGATTTCAATTTCTTCTTTTTCTTAGTCTTCGTAACTTTGATACTTTCAGGTTCAGAGAGCTCCATGTCATCATCATGGCTCTCCGTCTCCGTTACACTGGAAATAGAATTAATGTTGCTGCTGTTGGATTTCTGGTTGGGTTTGATGAATTCTTCTCGAGATGCCACAGAGTCTAGAGAATCTTCACGGGTTTTTCTTCTCTTGGGAGGTGGTTTACTTTTCTGCTTACTCCCACTTTTTGATTTGCTCTGAGGGGCTTGAAAATTGTCATCATTGTCAGAATCTGAGGAATTGAAAATGTCACTGAAACCTGTCTTCTTCCCTTTGGGTTTGGTGGCGCGAAGCAGCTCATCTTCATCATCCTCACATGATGAAGAGGAGGAAGAAGAAGAAACATGAGGCCTTTTCTTGACTTGCTTACTCTTTGGCTTGGTTTCTTTGACAGGTTCCGGTTTCTCATTGGGCTCAGATTCAGAGAGATCACTGAGATTGTCATCGTCGTCATCATTGTCGTCACTGAGATCCGATGTACTGCCATAGGAATAAAGGGAGGACTTGGCCTTGCTTCCTTTCTTCTGGCGGTTTCGCTTGAATTTGTCGAAGGAGGATTTTGTTGAGCCACTCTCCTTACTTGGTGTGTCTGGTTCACGGTTCCGCTGAGTCTTCACCCTATCGTACATACTGGTGAAGGTCATTTGGAAAGCATCATTGCTGTCAAGGAGAGCAGCTAATTCATTACGTTTGGGCTTCTTTGGTGGCGGCTTCTTTTTATCTTTCTCCTCCTTTTCCTTCTCTTCTTTCTCTCTTTCTTTATTCTTCTCTTTCCTGTTCTTCTCTTTCTTTTCTTTCTCCTCCTTTTCCTTTCGTTCTTTTTCTTCCCTTTCCTTTTTCTGCTTTTCCTCCTTTGCCTTTTTGTCCTTCTCCTTTCTTTCTTTCTCCTTCTTCTCCTTTTCTTTGCGCTCTTTCTCCTTCTTTTCCTTTTCCCGTTTCTCTTTCTCTTTTCTCTCCCGTTCTTTCTGCTTTTCCTTTTCCTCCCTCTCTTTCTTCTCCTTTTCAAGTTTCTCCTTTTCTTCTCGTGTCTTCTGCTTCTGCTTCTCCTTTTCTTCTCTCTCTTTCTCTTTCTGTTTTTCGCGTTCTTCTTTCTCCCTCTTCAGTCTTTCTTTCTCTTCTCTCTCTTTCCTTTCTTTCTCCTCTTTCTCCTTCTTCATGCGTTCCTTTTCCTCCTTTTCTTTTCTCTCCCTTTCCTCTCTTTCTTTTTCTTCTCTCTCCTTCCTTTCCTTTTCTTCCCTCTCCTTTTTCTCTTTCTCTTCTCTCTCTAGCCTCTCCTTTTCCCTCTGCCTCTCTTTTTCCTCATTCTCCCTTTCCTGTCTTTCCCTCTTCTCTTTCTCTTCTTTCTCCTTCTGCCTTTCTTCCTTCAGTTTTGCTTTTTCCTTTGCCTTCTCCTCTTCCCTTTGCTTTTTCTGGGCCTTTTCAGACAATTTATTAGAAGCATGCCCCTTGGCATTGTCTTTGTCCGGATCTTTGCTTTTAGATTTGGATGAATCTAAATTAGACTTTTTGGTGGAGGTGACAGCTTCTTTATTATCTTCCTTTGCCTCTACATTGGATTTGCCACCCTTCCCATCAGTCTTTGATCGTGCGTCCGTTTTGGTGGTAGACTTCGAATCTCCTGACTTGGAAGTGACCTCAGTCTTGCTTCCTGAACCTTCTTTCTCAGATTTGCCAGAGCTTTCTTTGACAGTGGTGTCGTTCTTGGAAGCAGGTTTGTTTTCGGATTTCATGGGTTTGTTATCCGATTTGACCACAGGGGAGGTTGTGTGTTTGCTCCCAATGCATGAGAGACCAGACAGCAATTTCTTATCCGTTGTTTTATCCTTGTCTTTAGAGACCTCTTTCCCTTTATCTTTATTTTTAGCTGATTTGTCTTTCTTGCTTGATTCGCTTTCTGACTTGGGCTGCGATTTTCCTTGGCTTGGTAACGTTTCCTTCTGCTTGGACTTTTCTTCGGTTTTCTTTTCTACTTTTTTCTCCTCCTTGGCACTGCTGGTTTTCTTTTCCCTCTCGGCCTGTGCCTTCTCCTTCCTAGCTTCTTCCTTTTCCTTATCTTTCTCTTTTTGTTTGATTTTCTCCACTTCTTTAGAATGGTCTCTCCTGTCCTTGATTTTAGACTTGTCGCCACCATCTTTGGTTTTGTTTGAGTCGTGGCGGGACTTTTCCGAGCTTTTGTGACTAGTGTCTGACTTCTTCTCACCTTTATTATCAGACTGGTCCGAGTCTTTCTTTTCCTGGCCAGCATCTTTTTGAGGAAGCTTCGGTGATTTTTTATCACTGCCACCACTGCTCGAAGACCTGCTGAGGCTGTTGGATGAGCTCTTCTCTTTGCCACAGTGGCCACCGTTGTTATGGCGAGACTCACTGCCGTGTTTCTGGTTGGTGTCCAACTTGACATCAGGGGCAAAAAGCGGTTCAGATTTGCTGGAACCTGACATTTTGGAGTGATGCATGCTGGACTTACCAGGATTCCTACGGTCAGCCTTCTCCCCCTCTTGTCTAGCTTTGCTAACTAGGGTTGACAAAGCAGGTCCAGAGGATGAAGACACAGAGGTAGATGATGATGAAGGGGTTCCACTGGAAGAGGAAGTTGGGAGCTGACTGGGTTTCGGGAGTGTCTTTGAGGATGAGTCCAGATGGTTGTTCATCCCACTCAGTCCTATGAAATTGTCCAGAACACTCATGTCTTTCTTCTCCATGGTCACTTTACCAGTCACACTCATTACAGCAGTTGAAGTGGGGGCTGCCAGGAAACTGGAATCTTTGGACGACATCAACTCCATAACCTCAAAGTTCTTTTTGCCGTCCATTCCATTATCCAGACATTCTATTTTTGGATCCACTGTCAAGTCCGACTTGATGTCTGACATCAGAGACGAGCTAGTCTCCATGGGACTTTTGGGAGAAGATGCCTCGACATTGACAGTTAAAGGAATAAACAAGTTGTGCGAGTTTTTGCCACAGTTTTTACTTTCTGAGGAAGACAGGGGTACGGACGCTATACTAGAAGTTTCTGACTTCTCTGAGAGAGGAGACTCCATCTCTGACACCATAACCTCCTCCTTACAGACAGCAGGTTTCTTTGTAACTTCATTATCACTTGAGACCTCACTGTCATCTTTCTTGATGTCCTGAGACGACAGCAACTTTTCCTCTGTCTTGCAAACGAGTGTATCAAGTTCTTGTTCAGCCTTTAGATTAGCCAGCTGAATGCTCTCGTGGGCAGACGAAGCCTGGTATTTATCAGGAGTAAATGATGGAGAGTGCAAATGTGGAGCCTCTTGTCCTGGTGTCGGGGTGAGCAGCGACTTGTTGTCTGGTCCCTGAGTGAAAGGTGTGGCTACAGACCCCGGCCCCCGAGAAGCCTCGCTTGGACATGAAGACGAAGAGGGTGGATTGATTGGAGGAAAATGTGGGGGCATTGTTGAGGGCAACGACGCCACCTTTGAGTGTGACTGGGATGGAAAGGCTGATGTAGTTGAAATCAAGCTCGTGGAACATTTTGATGACAAAGGATGCGACAATGACGACTGGGATAGAGACGACAGTAAAGACACTGGCAGTGACAATGACGAAATAACTGACAATTGTTTGGTGCAGGACGAGGATATTGATGATGATAATGACGAAAGAGAAGATGAGGTGACATTTGTTGACGAAGCGCTGGTCAAGTTTGAGGAATCAGAATGTGACAATGACATTGACGATGGCACAGCCAATGATGACGAGGACAAACATGACACAGCTGGGGACAATACAGTTGAAAGAGATGGAAAGTTTTCTTTAGAATTAAGCAACATATCCATGGAAAGGGTCTGTGACGTATCCTCAGACTTAGTCAATGATCCATGGCTAGATGGTGTACATTCCTCAGATTTGAGATTTACTCCAACATCACCGTAAGAACACACAGAGCTAACCACTACAGAAGTATAGACACTAGACGTTGTAGGGGATGCCATGCCCGCCCCCGCCAATGTTGTTGTAACAGTGGGCTGGAGCATTGAGGACGACATGGTAATCGGCTGCATTGAAGATACTGCCGTGGACAATGTTGACACAGTAGGGGATGGTGATGATGGAACAAGTGACGGAGTTGAAACAAATGGCAACAAAACTTTGAGCCCTGCTTTGCCCAAGTTGGGGTCAGACGGTTTCAGTGAATCAGCCTCAGTTTTGATTGTGGGGGACAGAGAGAATTCCGTGTCCCGCACGCTTTGGATCACTCTACCGGGATCATATTTTTCATTCATCTGTTCAAGACGTTTAAAGTCCTGATCCAAAATGCTCTTTTTGGATAACACCTGCCTCATTATCACAGATGGTTCAGGCTTCTTCTCTGCAAGCGTTCCCTCTTTCCCCATCAACAAAGAGCTTTCCCTCTTACGAATGCGGTATTTAGAGTAGTGAGCAGAGGAATTGTCATTATTATTGGTCACATCCTTGTTAGAAATAGAAGATAATAGAAGGGGTTGGTCCACTGTTTTTGAACTGGCCGCCATATTCAGAACCTCATCGATGGCTCTGATGCGGTCTTCCAGAGATGGTTCTCCGGGAGCCTGGGGTGTTTCACAGAGACTGTCATCATCAGAAAAACTGTCCTCGTGCATAGGAGGACTTGCTGACGGAAGGTAATCTTTATAGAAAGTAAAATCATTCTCAGAACTGTCTTTGACGATTGGTGAATTGGGAGCCGAATGCTCCCAGCGAAGAGGTGAAAGTTGTTTGGATGAGCCCTTCTCTGTGAAACTACCTGAAGTAACTGAATCTTGAGTGTGGTCTTCACTTCCTGCTGGACTGAAGAGGCCCACAGGGCTATCCCGTCCATGGAAGTCACTGATAGTTGAAAAACGAGAAAGAGATTTAGCTGAGGTCCGGTGGTTGTGTATCACAGAAAGATCTCTATCACTCAGCCCGTTTTTAGATGCATCAGCACTATCACAGGAATTATCCAAGAGTTTTTTATCATAGAATTTCGATCGAGAACCAAAACTATCACAGACTCCCCGTTCAACCAAAGCAGAATCTAACACATTCTTATCCAGAGTTCTATCATATCCTTCATTGTCACTACACTCAACACTCCCGCTAGTTCTTGGAAGATTCTTTCTATTCTCTCTAGCATCCAAGCGCCTCTTCTTGCTCGGACGAGAACTGGATTCAAAGTCAGAATCACTGTTACCATCATCCAAATCAACAACAGGGCTTTTATCCTCTCTGAAAGAAGTAATCTCCTCATTCATGTTACTTCGACCACTTTTATTTGAAGAATATCTTTTATCTATGTGTTTGTGGTTCATCTCCTTCCTGAAATGCTCCTCACGTCTTTTCTCACCAGCATTTCTACCGGAAAGCCGAAGAGCTTCTTTCACGGCGACCGATTTGATCTTAGCAGCAGATAAGGGAGAGTCGGGATCGCTGGTGCCAGTGGCCTCTTCATGGAGTTCCTGCAGTTCCTGCAGAAGCTGTTGTTTCTCCTGATGGAGATGAAGAAGATCACCTTCACTAGCTGACCCATTTTCAGAGTCAACATGACTACCCGGTGATGCTGGGCTACAGTCAGCCTTGGCCAGGCGTCGTTTTGTTCTCAACTGTTCATAAATCAAGCGCATTTTATCTTTGCTTGATATTGACACAGATGATTTATCAAGTTTTTTCAGCATTTTCACATCCAGTTTACAAGGTTCATTGAGACCTGATTCCTCGTGGCTTCGCTTACGGCTCTTTTCAGCAGTCTTAGCCACTTCTGCTCCCAGTTTGATGGATAACAAGGAAAATGGTTTGGCTTTACCACTACCAGATTCATCTAAATCCCTGCGCTTCTGAGAGTTTGAATATGAGTCGTAATCCCCATCAGCTACCACAGAACGTTTGTAATCCTCAGAATAGAACATCCTATTGTAAGAATCTTCTTGTGTTGGTGTTGGAGGAGACTGAGATCGAGATCCATGACGGCCATAGTCACTGTCATGACTGTGATTGTTGTAGATAGGGGACGCCACACGACTAACTCGACTGTGGAGATCATCCGCCTTACTGTCATCATATCGATCACGGGACGATGAGTATTTCTCATCTCGTGATGATCTATAACGGCTTTCTGATCGATACGAATTGTGCTCACTGCTGGGACTACCTTCCCGACTGTTGTACAAATCAATATGGCGATCTTTGGATCGGTCGTCGTAACGGTCGAGAGAATGATCCCGAGAGCCCCGATGAGACTGATCATCCCTTCTGTCCAGGGATCGTCGTGGACTGTGATGATCTCTTTCCCGCCTTTCACGCTGACTGTGGCCATAGTCCCGTAGCACCTGATCATAGTCATCTCCCTTGTAGTAAGAGCCCGTCTGAGCATAGTCTTCTGGTCGCCTGGGTAAGAAGAGAAATGGTTATCCAATCAATTTTCATATATAAGCTGAATTAAAAATTTGAAGGGATAGGTTAAATTTGGATAACAAATGGCAATATAAAAGAAATGGAATATAATACCTCATTCACTGTATTTAATCTAGGGGAAATGTGTGCTCTCATGCAAATAGGTAAAGAAATATTATGTCTAAACATTGTATATATTTAAAAAAACAAAACAAAAAAACAAAAACCCTAAACAAAAAACAATGTACAACTTTCATCCAAACCCATAGCTGAAAAAATCTAAAACAACTGTGAGCAGTGCA
>JBBPCV010200914.1:0-13008 GCA_037974505.1 Plocamopherus tilesii
CCAGTTAGTGTAAAGTGCAGTAAAGATACAGAAGATTTTAAACAAAATCTAAAATATATAACATTAACTTTTAAATATTAGCTTTTAATGGCGCGTTGACAATAATACTCGGTTGACTGAGTCTGTCAGCTTTTATGAAGAAGAAGAAGAAGAGCAGTGCAAGCAACTTTTCCCGTCTTAGTAGTCCATGAACCAGTGACTAAAAATAGCCCACATCATGCTGAAATAATGTGTAGCTCGGTACCGGTCGTGTGAAAAGCCCACTAGGTGCCAGTAGTAATACTACTACTTCTACAAGTAGCATCCGAACACACCCTTGATCCATCATACAAATCATAGACTATCCATGCCTTGAAATCATCGTCACACAGGTGTTTAGAAACATATAGCATATCCTGCGCTATGCTGACGTACGATAGGACAATGCCTACAACAGTACATTCAATGCGTGTAGGCCTAGTTGTAGCCCGATAGATCTACTGTTCTGTACTAACATTTTGAATCATCAATACCTGTAGCGCAACACGACAGGGAATTGGCAGAGAAAGGCTCTTACCCTCAAAACTATTCCCCCCTCCCCCAATTAAAAAAGAAGAAAAAATCCAACAGCAAACAAAACAAAAAATTACCAAACAAATCAAAGTATCCTCGCTGAAAGAGGGACAGACAACAAGGGCCATAACTCCAGTATTAAATTACCCTACCATACTACTAGTATAAGTTATAAGGGCTTCCCTTATCATCTAGTGTTTTCACGTATTGCTCGAATCACAAATTCCTCGAACTATTTCTGTTGCCCCAACAAGTTCGACAAATATGTGTTGGACTGTATATAGATCCAGAGCTATCTAATATCTAAGACTAAGAATCGAGATCTTCATTAGATTTTTTTTTTTAAGTGGCTAGATGTACCTACATATTGTTATATTCTAGATCTTGCACTGGATAAGTTTGTGACGCTTGATTCTTCTTAGACAAAAACTTGGGAACAAACCTTTTCTAAAAAGTATTCTGATGAATTCCCCTTCATTGTTAAGTCCCATATCTCAGATAAACATGCGTTTTGCAAACTTTGTTGACGTGACATTGTGATTTCCCATGGAGGTCGATCTGACATTGTACAACATTGCAAGTCTCAGACACATTTGGAATTTCAAACTTGATGCAAAGGTAGGAAGCAGTCAGGCTCCTATCACTTTGTATGGTTCCAATTCAAAGAATTTTGGCTTAAAGGTTGTTGCTTTTGACATTAAAATCATGACTTCTGTATTTTTTTTGAAATCTTTATTGAATTTGTGACACATTTTTTGAGATTTAGTGTCTGGACACATTTTGGGAATTGAAATTACTTTTGCCAAGTATGTTTTTTTTTTCTTTTTGTCTGTGGTTAAAATCTAATGACAGTCATTGAGTTTCACTAAATTCATTATTCGAGGCTATTCTCTCTGCCCTTGATATTACCGGGTATATGGATAGGCTATGAATGACATACATTTAGAAGCTTTCATAGGTAAAGCTGTTGTTTTGTTATGTTTTTCTTTCTTTATCATTATTCTTTTATAAGAAGTACTTTGCCTATACTTAATTAAAAGTAACGTTAGTATTTGATTTTTGTCTGAGGAAATGTTATGCCTCAAAAAGGTACGTTTATTTTTTATTTATTTGGATACGGGTTATCGAGTAGTACTTACTTAAGTTCGTGCTTTACATTCACAGATGTCAGTTTCTGTGGAGGACCTGATCCAGCAGCTGTCCAAGGGCTTGCACCCACACCAAACCAAAGCATGACTCCGTCTGCTGATCAGAATAAGCCAGCACCTGTTGCAGGGATTGCACCAGCACCAAATCAAAACACACCCCCAACTGCTGGTCAAGCAAATAAAAAAAGGCTTTTCTGTTCTTTCTGTGGTGTTTCAGTGAACTCTCAAAGTCAGATGGAGGCTCATAGATCAGGTGGGTGATAGGAAATTTGAAACAACAGGGATGTCTGTATTATTTTGTTGTTGAAAAACGCTCCACAGGAACTTTATCATTGATGAAGCAATTATAGAAACTCCATATTTACTACCCACCTGCAATACTACTGAGTGTTTTTAGAGTAGCGTCCCTTTTGGATGGAGTTATTAGAGTTGCTTCCCTTAATTTTAACAATCGAGCGCATGGACACAGCATTACACGCTACACATTGTTCGTTATTTGTTTTTTTGTGTGGGGGTAGGAAGGTTGTATGTGCTTTTGTCTTTTGATTTGTTTGTTGGTTTTTCTTTTCTTTTCTTTTTTTAAACTTTGGCCAACACTTACATATCTAATATTCATGCTTAACAGACCACGTGTTAGTTGTGGGCATCTCAGGCTACCACTAGGCCCCGCCCAGTCCCACACCATGCTTGTTTTGTAAGTCAGTCAAAAAGGTTGACCAGCCAAAGACAGAGTGAAACCTTTCCTGAGCTTTATGGCCTTGCCACACATTGTGCATTAATAAGAAATGGTTACGTGAATGACGGTCATTTAGGCACTATGCTTGCTGTCTGGGACTCTGATGATTATGTGAGTGATGAGTGGCCGCCGGGAAGACTAAACAGGATAAGGGAGTCTATTGTTGAATTAATTTCAGCGCTTTGGTGTGAAACATGTCTTGGATCACTTTTGTCAAGTTGGCTTTGATCTCATTATCACCAGCATGTTGCCGCACAGCCAGTGCTCGATCTCACATGTTGCGACGGGTGTGTCATGTCTTTTCAAGGCCTATCATTGCAATTTTTGCGGAAGTTAGTGCACTTCTCCGAAGTGAGGCCTAGCCACCGTGCACTTAATGATAGTATTTTATACATTTAAAATTCAGTCAGAGCAGAAAGGCGTACACTTGACATTTAAAATTCAGTCAGAGCAGAAAGGCGTACACTTGGGAGGCGTAGACTGTAGTTTCCTTTACTTTCTTTATATTTTTTTTCATGGATAATTCAAACTTTTTCAAGGATTCCTGAAAGTGTTTGTCTGCTGCTCAACAACATTGTGAGCAGTTTTTTCTGTCCTTATTGTCGAAAAAGATCTCCAGCCTATGCTGACATTATGCCTGCCTCTGTACTGGCTGTCTGGAGAAAAGCCCTCAAGCCATAGCATTTCATGCAGATGCTGGTGTGCTGGTCTATCCATGCCTTGGTATTGTCACTTTGGTGAACTATTTGTTACCTCTCTTACTCTTAAGTTTGGTGACTGAAAGTAGCCCATGCTACACTGATGTATGATCGATAGGCCTGTGCCTAAGGCCTAGTTGTAGCTCATTGTTATAAGATAGGTTTACTGCTCCGTGCTGCGGTACATTCACCTCACTCAATCTCGTCCAATTCATTACAGTCTGCTACACGTAAGATGAACTTGCTCACTTGATTTGATCTTTGTTTAAGTTGATCTTTTTCTTTGGAACAGAGACCGCTGTGAAGAAATAGTAGAAAATCAATACACTTGTATTGACTTCAACACAAGCATCGCTTTGCATGTGTTGATCCAAACTTTTTGCCGTGATCATTGAAGTTATGAAGAAAAGGAAAACGGTTGACTTGATGTTAGCAACTGCTAGTAGCCAGTCCTAGGTTCAGCAAGCAATGTTAATGATCGCCGACGTTTGTACACTACATCTCTGATCACGTACTTATCACAAAGGCACAACCTTGCATTTTATTGTCATGTTTTTTTTCTCTTGCTTAAATCAGTAAAGAAGGAAAAATTCATGGCACAGTTATCACCTTGTAAATTGCACCTTCCAAAGCTTTGACCGTTGTTTTAAACTTCGGATGTGTTGATCTTTTTTCTGCTCCCCCCAACAAGATCAACTTAAGCGTAGTCTACTGTATTTGCATTGCTTTACATTTACGCGAGAAAACTGTTTTTACATTTGAAACTTGCTAATAATATATATATTTCTATTTACAGGCAGCAAACATAAGAGCAATGTGGAGAAAGTTGCTGGTATGAAGGCAGCTAACAACACTTATATGAACCAGGAGTTTAACCCTGCCACTTCGAACGGATGTTCAATGACTATCACAGCATATTCTCAGACATCTTATTCGCAATATCCGTCTGCCAACTTAAATGCTTCTGGTCAATATCTTGCCCAGGTCTAGATCATAATTATCATTGGTTTGTTGGGATTTGTTTTTGTTTTGTTTTAGGGGTTTTTGTTTTGTTTTTTGTTTCTTTTCATTTTTGTTTTGTTCTCACTCAGTGTAAAACTACATGTATTATTCATCATAAAAAGGTTGAAGTTATTTGTTGCCTTTTTATGGCGGGTTGAGGGGGTGTGGGAGGGATTGTTTGCTTTTTATTTTATGTTGTGTTAATAAAATGTTATATCAAAGGGAAAGATGAAGTGGGATATATTAATTAATTTTAAGTAGTGATCACCTATCTCATCACCAATACATCATGGTGTAATGACATGATGATGCTTTCGTCGAACCCTGATGTATATATCTCTGCGTACAATTTCTTGTACTCTCCAAGAGTATTGACAATGAGACCCACATTCCTTGGTTATGCAAGTGGGAATACATAGACTATTCAGACGTTATGGCCAATGTACTGCAAAGCAAAAAATGCAAAAGTGAAGGGTGAAAAAAAAAATAAATGTATCAGGGAAGTCCTCCTACATACATGGTGTGAAAGTGAGGAGTGGGGTACAGACTGACAGACATGGTCATGATGACATGTTAGGTGACAATATCCATTGGCAGAGCCAGTATAGTATAAAGAAAGTATGCCTGCTGCTGGCCTGATGGTTGCTCTCCATTTGTCACTGCTCTGGGCCATGTGTTTTCTATTATAAATGGCAAATAAATGTATGAATGGAAATTCACAAGAATGAAAGAAGTTGGGTTGTTGAACTCAAATTTAATTAATTAGATATGATTTTAAATGAATGCAGTATATCCCTTCACTTTATGTTCTTGACACATTCAGAAGAGTGGTTGTTAATGCTATAGAAATGTTCATTACATATATTATTACTATTCATAAACTGATCATCTTTTACTTCAATGCTACAAATTGTTCATTTGTTTTAATTGTGTAATTGCCATGATTGATTTTATATATTATTAGTTTCATTATTATTCTTGTTATTACGTATGAAATAAAAAAAATCCATTTTGATTACGTAAATATCTTATCATTGTTGGGGGAAAAAAGCACATTTATTGATCCACATGGAAATTTGTTGTACAAATGACAGGTGCAAGATAATGCAGTACAATTACATTAGATATAGAGAAATACATTTCAAACATTCAAACATTAATTTGACAAAATGCCACTGCTGGTTGCCACACTCTATGGCTGTGTTCCTTTGGCTTCACACTCTAGAGCCTATTCTCATTCTCACCCGAGTTAAGTGGGATAGTGATAGTAAAGCACCTTATTTATACCCCATCACTTGGCAGTCAGGACTCTTAACAGTGCATCCATGATCATTTTGGTCCTATTTCATTTGTTTGTTGTTACAAAACTAGTTTGATTGAAGAAGGAAATTCAAAGACCCTTCTCATCTATCCTTTTTGTCTTTTTTCAGATCATTGTAATTTCAGTTTGATCAAATGATGTAAACTAAAGATATAAAATGATACCATTTTAAAAGTTTTGCTCAAAAGTCAATCAGCCAATTCAAATATGCCGGCTGACACTACTGACAGCATGGAGATCTTATTGATTATCAAGAAAATAATGAAGCTCACATTCTTTTTTGGGCTAAGATGGGAGCAGTAATAATCTACATGTAACTGTAACGTTATTTAAATGTTTGTTTTTTATTGTGCTGGTGGTGTAAAATTAGACAGGCATTGTTTTGAACAAGCTTGCCTGTGCTGTACATAATATATATATATATATAATATATGTATATTGGTATATATATATTATCTATTCACAAATGAAGTTATTGCCCCCTCCTGTTTCTTTTTTCAGTATGATTATAACGTATGATTCACATACAAGTCAAGTAATTCTAAATCATTGAAGAATACAATAACCCAACTCATATCTGTAATTCTTTTGTGGTATGGACAGCAGTGTCCTTCTTAGAACATGACCTTGTTTTAGATTGCGTTTATTCTGTATGGAATTTTTACCTCTCTCTTGTTCTATCTATTTGTGATAGGCCTATAATTTTATGTTTACCAGGTAATGTGGTTTTCATTGTGTATATTATTATTATCATTATTCTATTCTAATTGAGATGTGATTCAGGCAGACAAAGGCAAGTTACACAAGGAAAACTTCAGATCTACTGATATGTTTCATGTTTTCGATTTCAAGTAATTAGAATGTTAATTTATCAACAACATTTTTTCTCATTAAGTTGAGCCCAAAATAATGATTAGAATTAGATGTAGAAAGATAGATGTACAATACTGACAAGCAGTTTTATTGATGTAGCCATTCTTGTTCATTTAATGCAGCAATAAGTGACACAATGAATGGGAGAGCTTATGTGATACGAATAACATTTAGTCTGTAAAAGCAGCTACATTACACAACGGGGTAAATCTGGAGCTGCTATTAGCAAACTTGGATTCGAATCAGTATCAGATAGTACAATAATAATTATGATAATAATTAATTTATATAGCGTCATAATCCATCCAAAAGAATGCTCTATAGCGCTTTACATATCAATATCACAATAGGACGACTGAAACAAATCATAATATACTCACACACATGTGATTTTACAGTTACAGTTACAGGCAAACATTACAGGTAACAATCAGATTTAAATTCTACCCCATTATGTAATTATTATGATTGCTAAAAAAAATAATGCGTTGGATTAAATGTGACACTGCATTAAAAGTAAGATGTGTAAGTTATGAAGATTAAAATTAAAATACTAAATTAATTTGTAGTGGGTGTGAGACACATTCTTGTTAGGACATGTGTGGTTTAGTTGCTGGCCACTAAATGTGGTTTGGAAGTTTTTTATTTATTGTATGCTTGTCCAAATTGTTACACTTCACATTCACAGCAATTTGTATTTGTATGTAAAACGAGAAGGCCTATATGTGCAGTGCACATGGATTAGTCTGTTTTGGCGTGGGGAATTTTACCTGTTTTTGACTTTGACTTTTCCATATGAATATGAGGGGCCATCGATCAGACCAGGCTTCAATTTCAATTAAAATATTCTCAGAGTATTCTTGTTGACACAGCCATATCACTTCTTGTGAAAATCTTTGTATAATCTACAACAGGTGAACTTAGCTCTGTAACTGTAAGCAGGTAGGGAGGTCGTTAATGTGCATGATGAAAAGTATAGGTCCCAGAAGAACGCTTCCCTGTGGTATACTGCTTGTGACCTTTGCTATTTGAGACTCAGCTCCACCAATCACCACTTTTTTTGTTGGCTTTTACTTTTAGAAAACTTCTTTCCATTCTGGTACTTGTCCTCTAACACCAATTGCTTTGATGACAATGACATGCTGTCGGTGGTTGATAAACTTTCTACTGTTGACTGCGCTAAAGTTGATCTTGTTGGGGGAGTAGGAAAAAGATCAACACGTCCGAAGTTCAAAACAACCAGCTAAGCTTTGGAAGGCATAATATACAGGGTTATAGTGATAACTGTGCCATTGATTTTTCTTTCTTGACTGATAAAAGCAAGATTACAAAAGATGAAAATAAAATGCAAGGTAGTGCTTGTGATATGTACACGAGAGGTAATAGTGTACAACTGGCAGAACAAAGGTCCTAGGCCTACAGTAAAGACGTGCATTCTTGCATCCGCATTTTCTACTTCCCGACACCCAAGCCCCCACTTGCCTCTGGTCCCCTCTTTGACTTTGTATGGTATCATACTTTCACTTTCATACTTCCTAAACGACATACAGTGGAGTCCTCTTAAAGTGAACTCTTTAGGACCAGCAAGGAGGGTTTTTTTTTTCCGAGGTTCACTTAACCATTTTGGCCAAAATCAATGGGAGAACCCACGTTTGTCCGTTAAAATTGAAGTCTTGCATTGCGATAATATTGTACTGTAATGCCATACTAGGGGGCCTTCATTATTCATTGAGGTTTGTACTCAGCATCAATCAAAACTATACATGTTTAGTAACCTAGTGCACTGGACGTGATGCTTGCAGATAGATATATTAAAATCATACTGAGGTGTTTTTACATTATCCATACACTTTTCTTCACCCCTGCTCAAATACAGCTCACACTCACAATGATCCATTGAGGGTGCTTAGAGAAATAAAATTCTGTTATTTTTATGTGTAGGTTTGTGTGACTGCAAGACTAACGCTATCCATCCGTGTTAACCTGAGTTCACGAACCCTCACGGCTTGTAGAAGTTCGTATTGCACATTATTGTTTAATTTTATTAGCAAGCATGTGTATCCTCTCATCTGAGCCCTTGTTACTGCATGAGAGGAAAAAAGTCCAACCAAACAACTCCACCCCCTTTCTTAAAAAACAAAGCATGCCGAGTCTAAGAAACGGATAATTGACCCCTTCGTTTGATACCTAGACTATATGTTTCTTTCAGACGGCATTTAGGTGGCCTCATGACCTGTATGACACTGCATTCCAATGCTTAGCCTGATACTGTTAGTGTTAGCGTGGCTCATTGCAGAACTTTATGCACAGGGGAGATTTTTTTCTTTTCTCACACAGCCCTTTGGTGTCAGAAGATACTACTCGCACTGTATATTATAAATTATTACAATGGATAGTGTGAATATTGTGGCAGGTTTGGTGTGTTACTGATGTGCACAAGTAAGCGGAACGCACCAGTGTAGGGTGGAGGCATAGAACTAGAAACAGTAGCCACACATAGAGGTGGGTCTAAGATGGAGGTGGGATCGGGGGACAACGCAGTGGGCGAGCTTAGATTAGAGCTTTCTTTCTGGTGGCTGTCATCATCATTGTCTGCCGGAGCTCGAGGCAGGGAATTTTATTTTCACAGCATTGCGACAGTGACATGGTCGGTCCAATCTCCGCTTTCACTCATTCTGGGCGTTCACTTTGTCCGATTTCCCCATGAAACCCGTTCATTTTATCCAGTATTTTTTTACTTAAACAAATAGCGTTTCAATCGGGACCACAGAGTATCATTCACTTTAACAGATTGTTCATTTAAAGCGTATTCACTTTAAGCGGACTCTACTGTACATATGTGTAGACATTATATAATAATATAGAAGTATTTATAAGCCTGATATGAGGGTTGTCTAAGCCAAAACCAGACTGTGACATTGTAACAGCACATTATATTGGTCCATGGCGATGGAATGAATGGTATCTTGTAAGACACAAATGCATTGTCTATTTACTATTAAGTATTTATCCGGTCTGGTGCTTGTGACGATCGTCAGTGTTGCATGCTGGGCCTGGGCTAGCAGTTGCTGAAATCAAGTCATCCGTTTTCTTTTTCTTTTTGATTTCAATGATCCAGGTAAAATGTTTGGATCAACATATGCATGGCGATGCTTGTGATTAAGTCAATACAAGTACAAGCGTTTTAATGTCATATTATTTCTTTACAGCAGTCCTTGTTCCAAAGGGGAAAAAAATCAACTTAAACAAAGGTCCAATCAAGTGACTTCACCTTAAGTGTAGTGGCCTGTAGTTCTGGAGAGGGTGAAAATTTAACTAGTTGCCTACATGTATTACATTTGATTGAATGACAATGTGATCGTAATGAACTAGTGTACCATAAATGTTACATTATATTGATATAGTGTTAAGACCTAGTTTTGCCTCAGTCGTGCAGACAGAAGCATTTTTTTTTTTTTTTAATTCTCTCTATTGTACCATTTTTTGACAACTTTCGTGAATAAAAGAAATTGTGCTTGAACAATTGATTCCTTTAGCATACCCCCCCCCCCCCAAAAAAAAAAAATTGTGCTGAATGTTGAAAAGAATTTTTTTTATTATTTAACCATTACACTTTTGTCTTGGTTTCTGATGTGCTTTGCTTTTTCTTTTGTTATACCCATATTACTCTCTCTGATGTTCTTTTGTCTCTGACTTCAGCCATGATCGGGAGAGAATTTCAAAGTATCATCACTCATTAAGTTTAAGTCCAACCCATCACAAACTCGTTGGTCTGGATATCAGTATCGGCCACCACTAGCAACACAAAATTACTAAGTGATACCAGAGAAGCAGAGCTGAAAAATAAAATAATAATGGGCAGGCACAGGGAAGTTCACAATCGATCCTCGGCTAACTGTAAAGTTGATTGTCGGAAAATGGGACATGAAAATTTTACATGATTCCTAATAATAAGAACAAGGTGCGCCCAGAGAGAAAAAAAGACTGGAGGGTTGTTATGTTCCACTCTCCGTATAAGTGTAAGTAAGCACAAGTAAAGATAATTTTCCTTGTATCCCTTTGTTTCTCACCCTTCACCCTGTCTGCCTATTTAAACTATACAGATAGGAGGTAGCTCCCTTTCTACTTAACATCCTATCTGGTCAGGTGTACTACTGATATTATTTCTGCTCTGTATCTCAGCTAACACTGTGTAATACTAGTAATAGTGAGGTTGGCTGGTGGCCTTTGTTAAGGTCATGAGATTTTGAGGGTACTCTTTCTGTATTATTTTTGAAATTTAGGGATTCACTTTATAGTCGAAGTGCTTATATCAATAAGAATGATGAAATAAATTGATAATGTGATAAATAGAAATATTTAAGTTAATTGGTAAATAAAAATGTGTCACTCATCCAAAACAAAATAATAAAATGTACAGACAAGCAAATTTCACATTTTTATTTGTTTTTTCAAATACTTGGATACTTCATGACATTCAAAATACAATATGTACAATGGCTACAACGCTTCTTCCATCAAATCAACCACAATCAAAATATTGGCTTCCTGACATACTCTTGTGAAACAACATGGACATGATGATGTACAGAATGAAGTGATGGCATGTTTACATATCAAGGCTCTAGTTCTCCAAGGAATATCTTCTTGTCACTTGAGCATGAAGCAACTGGAAATGGGAAAAGAAAAAAAATAAACAGTGCATACTAAAACTTGTAAGACATAGAACTAGAATCATAGAATTAGTTGGTATGGCAATTTTTACTTAACCATGTCTATAAGCAAAAGACAAATGAAATTTACTTCATTGCTTCGTGAATCATTGTTTAAACATTTGTTTGAAACATGTTTTAGTTTCAGGAATAATAAAATGTCTTTGGATAAATGGGGAAAATGAGCTTGGTGCAGTATACAAGTATCACAGCAATAAGTTCAATGTAAGTTTTCGGCATTAATGATACTTACTAATGGGCTCGGATGGATGGAAATCCACTTCATTGACGGACCCTGCATGTCCTGGCAACTTGTATAACACTCTACGTGATGTTGTGTCCCATACGTAAACAAATCTGTCTCCAGAACCTGCTGTCACCCTGCTGCCATCAGGGGACCATGCACATCGCAATAAATTCTGGGAAGACAAAACAAAAGTGTAAATTTACAAAGGAACCTTACTGGGAGAATGGCAGTTCAGAAAGTAAATGTTCATGAGTAAAGTAAGATTCACAAAAAGTTGACTTGATGCCGATTATTATTTGCTGACTTAAGCAGCATGTAATTTTATACAATAGAACCCAGATATCTTGACATCTATTAAGTAGACTTGAATTGGAATTCCCAGCCTTACATGGCTGACTTTGCCAATAGAGAAAATAGTTTTTCATAAATCTATCCCCACACTTTACATTTCTCTTAAAAGGATCAATATTATCAACAAAACATCTACAACCATTTCAAATCTGTATGTCCGTCCTGGAAAGCTGTTCCAATTGATTGACACAGAATCTTTTCCAGTCATTGATCATACAGTATACAGTCAATATCGCTGATAAGCACAGTGCTTGGGAGGAGACTAAAGCATGTTTATTGCCAAAGCGTGCTTTGGACCGAAACACCAAAGAATACTTGAATTACTTTCCTTCCAATGAATGTTTCCCTCAATCTCATTTTAGAAGAGCAGCACTGAGGTCTATTAAGAGTAAGGCTTTATCTTTGTTCTCCATTAAACTGGCCATCATGACATGGACTGAACAAGATACAACACGTATAGAGATTTAGATGAGAATTTTTACAAAGTATGCCCATGATGACACATTGATCATCCTTGTAAATGAGGTTATCTGTCCCATGCACATAAAAAAAATCAGTGAGATTAGTTGACGTCATCCAGACTTTAGAGAACTTGTTCAGCATGGGAAGTTTGGATGGGGATCCAAAACTAAAAGCTCTGCCGACTAATGTCAGGACACAACATTTAGACCAATCAACACATCCCACACCCAAGCAGTTTTATTAAGTTACCCAGCGTTGACTAAGGGCTTAGGGCCTATCCTCACTTTCATTGGTCAAAGTCAAAAGCATTAAGGCCACAAAGTAGTTTTAACAAGTGAAACCAAACTTCATAAATCTGTCATGCAGCTTGCCATGGTGATTGGAATTTCAGACCTCTCTGCTCGCAAGCTTAAACACACACCCCCATCATACAAGTCCTAAGACTAAGACAGATCTAATTAGATTTTATGAGTGTTGACATGAAACTAAATCATGCACAAATGCCAGCATTTTCTGCTTGGAGGCCATGACATTTACATACAATTACTGAACTACAATGTATTACATAACTTTCACTTTTCTGGTTTAATCACCATAAGTTGTAAATTTGGAAATCAAAAGGAAAGGTAGATCTACATTTTATTTAAATACTATCCTGCATTCAGATCACAGATGTAGTATACACTACAGGATTTGAGTAGGTACCACAAACTCACGCTTTGAGCCGGTTGAAAAGCTATCGTGAGCCCGGTTATGTGTGGTGCGTGAGTCTTTTTCAACAAATCGTTGTTATAAAGTTACTGAGTTCAGAAAAATAAAATTGATATCTACAAAAACTTTGAATTTCACTCTTTTATATTGTGTTCATTTCATTTTTCTACGTTGTGTTGTTATTCGGCAATTATT